>OX463861.1:14343198-14424102 GCA_949825065.1 Odontocerum albicorne
ATATATATATTTATATATAATATATATATATATATATATATATATATATATATATATATATATATATATATATATATATATATATATAAATGTGTGTATGTAGAAGAGGCTAAGGATGTGCGCGTGTGTCGATATAAGAAAGTGTGGTGCTCTGTCCTTTCTGCCTGCCCTGGCAGAGAAATGGCGTTATTTTATGTATGTATGTAATGAGACCACTTCATCACAGGTCTTGACTAGTAAAGTAGTTCTCAATATCCACAAAATAGAGGGTTTTTGTATTGTTACGTACTTATACTCTCGCTTCGCCTTTCTATGTTAATGGCAAATGTTTTACTGTGGATATCAGAAAAATAAATAAATAAAATAACACATTATCAATCAATAGAAGGAGGAAGAGATTGTGGAGAGGAAAGGGAAATTGGGAATGAAATACGTGACATTATTGATTTAAAATGAAGTATTTTTCAATAGCTTTTTTAAATATTTTAAAATTGTTATTCAAATGTTACATAATTGTACTCAACACAAGATAAACGGCCTATACTAGCCGTTTCAGTAGGTTCATTGCCTGTTCTGAGAAAACTGATTTATACCTGCGAAATTCAATTATCAACTCTCGCTCCACTTTACCGAAGAGCGTGTAAGGGATGTTGGTGGTATAGGTCGCTACAACACGTCTTCACTCCTGTCCGTCACTTGTGTACATCTCCCCCTAGTCAATTCCTTCACCTGATCATTCCATCTTGCTGGCTCTCTGCATGTTCTTCCTGACACACTTCCTATGAGGTATCTAGCTCACGTCTGAAAATGTGCCCGAAGAATCGTAGAATACACTGGAAGCATATTGAAGACAGTGATACCGTCACATTTAATTCCTGGAGTACAGAGACGTTTGTCCTTCTTGAGGTTTGCGGATTGCTCAGCATCCGACGTCAACACCACGTCTTAAATGAAAATTTTCTCGAACCCTAACATAATATAGGACATATTAAATTCATAACACAGATAAACATTGCAATAAGTTTGAGCCAAAGTCGCTCGTGCGACTAGACAACTCTCAGCAAAAAAAAATTGGCACAATTTCACTTAAAATCCCCGTCCCTACGTCACGGTCCAACAAATAAATAATTAATTAACTCACCTGTCGTGGACATTTCAAGTAGTTATAAGTATTTACACATTTGTATTAATCGTGAAAATGCAAATATTGGTTAACTCCATGTTTAGTCTGGTGGATATTTTCAATGTTCATAGATGATGTACTTACATAATATCATAGATCATGTTGAATTCAGGAGAGTCCTCCGCCATTTCCTGAATGTTAGGTCGTTACTTGGAGTCAATGTTGTTGAGTTCAGGAAGCTCCTTCTCCGGCATTTCATTAATCTTAGGTCTTGACTGGGAGTAGATGTTGTTGAGTTCAGGAGAGACCTTCTCCGGCATTTCCTTAATCTTAGGTCTTGACTGGGAGTAAATGTTGTTGAGTTCAGGAGATACCTTCTCCGGCATTTCCTTAATCTTAGGTCTTGACTGGGAGTAGATGTTTTTGAGTTCAGGAGAGACCTTCTCCGGCATTTCCTTAATCTTAGGTCTTGACTGGGAGTAGATGTTGTTGAGTTCAGGTGAGACCTTCTCCGGCATTTCCTGAATCCTTAGGTCTTGACTAGGAGTCTGATTTTTCTATTTTATTATTTTTTTTCAGTTTACCCTATAATCTCGTATTCTCCCTTCCCTTGAGAGAGATAATTTTTTTTCTTACTCAAGTCTTATATTGTTGAATGAATTAAATTAATTGTATTTCATTATTTTTTACTCTCCGTGTACTATTTTCATGTATCATATGTTGAAAGATAAATGTATCTTGTATTATGATTGTTACTTTGAATATGCAAAGGACATTAAAGTGTCCTTTATTTTGTCAAAAATAAATTTCACCGTTTTTTTTAACTACTCGTAAAACAACTGCACAGTTATAAACTAAAACGGCCAAAAGTTATAAAAAATAATAAACGAAAAACATTTATTTTTGTGGTTTATTTTTTATACATTCATCATCAGCTCGGTTGACTCCAGTGTTGTTTATTTATACATTCATCATCAGCTCGGTTGACTCCAGTGTTGTTTATTTATACATTCATCATCAGCTCGGTTGACTCCAGTGTTGTTTATTTATACATTCATCATCAGCTCGGTTGACTCCAGTGTTGTTTATTTATACATTCATCATCAGCTCGGTTGACTCCAGTGTTGATTATAAGCTTCCCCTCTCCTCTACTCGTTTCTATCATGGACACATTGCTTCCAAATACTACTAGCAATTTTTTCAGATGTCATCCGACCATCTTGCTAGGGGTCTTCCCACACTTGTTTTCCCTGTCTTTGGTCGCCACTCCTGTGATTTCTGGATCCACCTATCATCGGTACATCTGATGATAGGTGGATCGTGATGTACCCTGCCCGTCCTGATCCATTCACTCGTCCATCCTGTAATTTCTGGATCCACCTATCCTCCGTAGATCTGACAATGTGCCCCGTCTTGTTCCACCTTTGGGTGGTAATCTCATGGACATTTGTGATTTTGGTTTGCTGCCTTATCCATTCATTCGTCTTGCAGTTCCATAATCTGCGCTTCAGTATTTTTCTGCCCATGGCCGTCTGTGTCAAATATAGCTTTTGCTTTGATTGCTTTGTGAACGTTGCTATCTCAAGTCCATATGTCAGTACTGGGAGGACACATTAATCGAATAGCCTTTTCTTTAGGTATCTCTGGCACTTCGAAGACTCCACAATGAATTATAGCTTACCAAATGCAGCCCAGGTGTGACCGCGTCTACTCTCAATTTCTGTATTGATTTTCATTTAATTTAGCATATTCATAGATTATTCCTTGTTATAAATGCTTTTTTTCACGGTAGCAAGATAATAAGATGCTAATTTCAGTATCTTACATTTATTTGATGTCGCGTAATCAAATTCTGACGAATGTCCACAAATAACACAGTTTTTTTTATCAAGGCTGAAATCGGTGAGTAAACAAAGTTCGCAGTGTATATTTATACAAGAACTATGGTATATTCGCACTCTAACGGTTAGCGTTCTTGATCATTAAACGAGCGTTCCGGGTTTGATTTAGGTGTATTCGCTTCCGGGTTGTATGATACACGTAGTCGAACCCTATCCTGTACCATTATTTTAACGTAATCTTAATATCTGTCTGCACATGACTGGTAGTATTGCCGGTGCATTTTTTCTGATGGATATTTGTTTATTTTATTTAGGAACTTAACAGTACAATACAATTCATAAGTAAAGCATAATATTTAACGGTAACGGCGTTGGGATGGCGAGGGGATCCTCGACTACGAGGCCCAGCAACGACGTTGAAATGGCGAGGGGATCCTAGACTACGAGGCCCAGCAACGACGTTGAAATGGCGAGGGGATCCTAGACTACGAGGCCCAGCAACGACGTTGAAATGGCGAGGGGATCCTGGACTACGAGGCCCAGCAACGACGACGTAAGGAGAAAAGATAAAGCGCCATTTCCCAAAGCGACACACATCTTTCTTCTCTTCTAAAATCATACAGCTCCAAGATTCCTCTGAATTTTAACATTTCCTTTTTTTAAAATGACAATACATAATATGTAAATATTTTGTGATTTGTTTAGTCAAACTGTTTATTCCACTTTATATAACGGCATAACCCTACCGGTTTCAAGGTTTTCTCTCATCAGGGAAGCACAAACAAGAATCTTGTTTGTGCTCCCATGATATTAAGGTGAAAACCTTGAAAGCAATAGGATTAAACCGTTATATAAAGTGGAATAAACAGTGTTTGTCTAAACAAATTACAATGTTTTTAAACCTCCACAGTGTTAATGCCTTAACTTTAAATAATACACATAATAAATAGTGTATTGGTGCCTACTTTGATGTATGGTAGTGAAGCTTGGATTTGGCAGGAGTATTTACTCATCGTATTTTCCTGGTGAGGTTAAACGTGTAATATTTTGATCTTTCAATTTTTTAAATTGTTCAATATATGAAATTAACCACACATTTTTGTTAACTTGACGAAATTACTCCGTATTATTTATTCACTTGACGAAACTTGACGCGTATCTTGTTCAAGTTGAAATCCATTTATCTTTTAAGAAGAAGCCAAGCACCCTGGGAAAGTGTGTTTTAACTTGATAGTATTTTCTCTTCTCTGATCAAGGTCTCCCATTTCTCTTCTCATTAATGGACGCTATGAGAAACTTGTGGGCCGGCTTCAGGTTTGGCCGAGTATGACAATTTTTATTAGAAATATTAAAAACATAATATTATAACCGCGGTATGTCAAAAGTAACAAAAATAATAGTACATAATAGTGTGTAGGTGCCCTCATTGACGTATTGAAGTGAAGGTTAGGTTATGTTTAGGTTAGGTTATGTTTAGGTTAGGTTATGTTTAGGTTAGGTTATGTTTAGGTTAGGTTATGTTTAGGTTAGGTTATGTTTAGGTTAGGTTATATTTAGGTTAGGTTATGTTTAGGTTAGGTTATGGAATAAAAATGATAAAAAGAAGATTGAAGCTATGGAGATGCGTGGAGTGTCAATTTATTATTTGAAAAAAAAAAGGCGGAATGAAGATATCAGAAATGAATGTATGGATAAAATATATGTTTGTGCAAGGTGTATGTAGAAGACGTAGATAAAAAAAACGTGGCTGGATCAAGTGGACTGGTGAAATTGAGGTAAACGGAGAAGATTGTGCATGAGAAGATGTATGAATAATGTGGAAGAAGCGAAAGTTGTGTGCTTGGAAAGAAAATTGCGGAGATCTATCTACATACCACGTAAGGAATACGGCGTGATGATATGTATCTCTAACCTAGGAATATCGGTCATTCGTTCGTTCAAAGGACAGTTTTATATAGCGCCGTTTAGAGAGTTAACTCTCCTCAAGAGTGCTCTAAATTCTGACTTGAGCCCATTATGTTATTACAAAACAAATCACGTCTCACAGCTATAACAGCGCCCGAGTGAATCATGTATATGATTTTTTTTGTATACAGTACACGTAGAAATATGTTTTTGAAGTCATATGTGAAAATCAGACTGAAAACTGAATTTTTTTGTGAAACTTTTTTCCAGAAGATAGGCATCTTACCATCTAGGCCACGGAAGTCGTTAGGATTTGACAATCGATATATATGGAGAAAAGAAGATGAGACCATTAAATATTAATATGTAAATGTAAAGAAAAAAAATTTACTTTTTCAACAATTATTCTGTCTCAAATCGTTAAAATTATTATTCAAGGTCCAAACATGAAATTGAAGATTTTTAATTCTTCATAGAAAGAATAAACTTAATATTCTTTGAACATGGCAAACATATGGCATTTCGTTTAATTTGTTACGTAAATGACAGACGAAAAACACATGAGTCTATAGTCTCATCATTCAGACTACGCTTACAGTCGGGATCTTCTAAATTATAGTATGTATCTGTATTGTCCAACCTGGCGTTGCGGGCTCGATTCCCGTTGGTATCTAGATATTTAAAAAAAGGGTTGGAGACTGGTTTACACTCGAGGCTTGTTGAAAATATTTCTTGTTGATTTCAAGAGATTTTCACAGGACAATAACCTCTCAAGTTTTACTGAAAATAAGCAAAGTGTAATAAAATACAATACGGCTTTTCTAAAGGTAACCACAACTAATTACCATGCTATTCATATATACAAGTACCATCATATCGTGTCCCTGTCAGGGTAGGCATAAAGGTGAGAGCACCAGTCTTTTTTCTATCCCGGCACACATCCATATTTATTTGTTGAACAATTTAAAACTGACATTTTCAACACGCGTTGATGGCGCCATGAACTCTACAAACGGCTCATCCAAATACAGTAATCGCCTCGAAATGTTGGCTTATGGACGAGTGGGAAACATTATCACTCGGTTTAAAAACTAAACTCGTTTGTTAAGACATTCAATTCCATAGTTTTTTCTCACAACTTTTCAAGAACAATGGCGGTTGCTCATTGTTGTCGAGAACTAAGAATACATTATCATTTGTCACGTCAAATTACAATCTAACTCAGTAACTCCCAACGGGGCATAATCGCCACCTTGGTAGCAATTTTTACTTTTAAGGGACGTTGAGGTGTATATAATTATAAGTGGGCGTTAAAGCCTTTAATGAGGTTATTGTGGTATTTATTAAATAATCCAGTATTAAAACATTCATCCTGACCATATTCTCTCACTTGTAAACGTCATTCATCTTTCGATTGCTCTTATTTACTCGTATATGCAGACACAACCAACGCATTTACATTTTTAAAATTGCTATATTCTAAATGCTCACAATATGAATAATTCATTTATGATTGTTCTTTGGGATTAGAAAAACTATACATTAGTTAACCGATCGTCGGCGTTAATATGGTTTTGCAAGATAACACATGTGAAATAACACATCGTGTTTAAATCTATGGCCAAACGCTACACCATAAGAGTATTTGGATATAACTTTTTTTTTAAAATGTTGAACCGGTTTTGTAAGTAGAACGTTTATTTATAGTTTGTTTTCGTCTTTCTACCTCGTCATTGAAATAGGCGTGGTTAGTTCGATATTTACAAAAAAATAGAAATCGACTAGGAAATAGCGGGTCGTTGAGATTAGTGACTTTTTATTACGAAGAACTCCTAAAAATGATCTAACGTAGTATTCACATTAATTATGATAGTAATTTTTATGGTTATCCAGGTTTTTATGATTAAAAATTATTTTAGTTAGTAATAGTTTTACATCTATCACAATTTATTTATTTTTATTTAACACTTTTATTGCAATACAATCTGGCGGGTTTATTGCCAGGCGGCAATCTCTTCCAACCAACCAGACAAAAGTAAATGAAGAAAGTTACGTGGTCTAAACATTTGGATCAAAATGAATATATATCTGCAGGTCATCCGCATACAGATGATAAGAACATTTAAGAGACGATGTTATTGGGTTGATGGATATAGAAAAAAAGGAGTGGAGAGAGAATTCCACCTTGGGGAACGCCTGCAGGGAACGCCTGCACAATTTATTGTATTAACAAAACAAATAAACACTGTTTTTAATTTATCCACTTTAAAATAATTAAAATATCCAATAAAATAGTAGTGGTGCTTTGACTTGTCCTAAGATACTCCTAGGGGACGTTAGTCCAAAATATATTGAGAAACTCTGATCTACCTCATAAAATGCCATACACGCATTCAACGTGCTACGAAAATACATTATTAATAAGCTGGAAATATTTTGGTGTTCAATATTTGAAAGATAGTTTTAAATCCGTGAAGGAATTCAGGTAAGGTTGCTTGCCTGCCTGCATCTTATGTGGTACACTTGGTTGGTCGTTGTGAAGTTCGCGCATTCAAGTTTCATTTCAAGCCATTACTTGTATCTTTCGCTTGTGAGATTTGTTATTTAATATGTGAGATACAATTTATAACAAAATGATGACCTTGTTGTATGATAAGGTGTATGGGTGAACAAGACGCGAGATATGTGTATCGAGATATGAAAGTCTGGCGCTCTGTCATCTGCCTACTCCGACAGGAAAACGGCGTGATGGAGTATGTATGTATATATCACAACCTCAAAATTATGGTCAAGCAAAATGATGATCAAACAATATTTCGACCACAAAATAACGAAAAACCAAAATGACAACATCAAAATGGCGGCTAAATATAATGTCGATCAAACAAAATAATCAGCTCAAAATGACAATCAAACAAAATAACAACCTGAAAATGACGGTTAAATAAAATGTCGATCAAACAAAATGACGATCTCTAAATGACAGTTAAATTAAATGGCGATCAAACAAAATAACGACCTCAAAATGACAGTCGAATAAAATATCGATCAAAGACAATATTCACCCCAAAATGACGGTTAAATAAAGTGTCGATCAAAAATAATAACGATCTCAGAATGACGATCAAAGAAAATAACGACCTCAAAATTACGGTTAATTAAAATGTCGATCAAATAAAATATCGACCTCAAAATGACGTTCGACCAAAATGACGGTTAAATAAAATAACGACCTAATGTTAATCAAACAAAAGACGACCTCAAAATGACAAACGAAAATAAAATGACAATCTCCGTGGCCTAATTCGTAAGATGTGTCTTCTATCCCGGGGATTACGAGTTAAAAGACAGGCGTCTGAGCGATGATCACACGGTCATAAATATCCGCCCTATCCGTTGAAACCGTAATTATATTAAAAAATCCTAATGGTTGTTAGTTTATGGAGGTACAACACGCCAGTCTGTTTGACCAACAATTTAATTATAATATATACGAGTACGTTCTCCACAGGAGACAAATGTCACATTATTGCCGTTCGTGCCATGATTAAGTCATTATTAACTTGTGTGCTTAACAATTTCTGAAGAACAAGTTCTTCGGCGTAGTTTATTGGCATTAAACAACCTAAACACGCCTTCTCGAAATAATGACATGTTTTCAGTTTTCTTTTGAAAGCTTATTTATACCATAAATGTATTTATTATTTTGAGTACATGGGTACATGGCATATCAGCTTTCTAAGTCAGTTTTATAAGGTCTTTCGGAGTGTCGTACCGCATGGTTTGGCTTATGATGCTAACGTTTCGAAAACATTACAGTTTTTATCATCAGGGCTTGTTTGTAATAAACTTCGCCATAAGTGGATGTGCGCCCCGGATAACAATTGGTCTTAAGCAGATAATCAACCGTAACGTGAGCGAATGGGTCTGTCCTCCCACGGGACAACAAGCGATCGACTTCCATGAAGGTTGAAGTTATTGTTCATTTTCAATTAGTTGTCACTTCGATTTGATTACTGGGCGCCATACTGATTTGTGGTGGAATCTGCCGTCTTTGTTAAAATTGTTTGTAGATTTCTATTGCCTTTTTTATTATTTTAGGTTGAAGTGAAATAAAGTGGCCTGTTTTAACGTAGTCTTCGATGAAACCTGATTTTTCGGGATAAGCGATTCTACAGGGTCTATTATGTTCGCCGTTTTCAAATCTGTAGACACCGCTTGACTCTAAAAGGTCTTAACCAATCATATGAGACCCAACCATACATTCCTTGGTCTTCCTCTCACACGCCTTCCACTCACCTATTTTTGTTATTATTTCTTTATTAATTCGTTCCACATGCCCAAATATCTCAGAATGTTCTTATTCAGGTACTTAACACATCAGACTTCATCCCTATTCATCCCTAATCACTTTATTCCATATTTTGTCATACATTATCACTCCGCGTATTATTCTTAAGTGCACGCATTTCAACAGCATTTACTCGGTTCTTTTCAATCTTGTTTTACATTTTTATTACGGTAGATGAAATCAATTGACGATATGGTTTCTACACGCATTTCTACGGCTCTATTTTCCACTTTCACGTTTTACTCGTATACATTAAAAGTTGGCACCAAAATACTGTTGTAGACTTTCATCGTAGCATATTTTGATACTGTCCAGTTCGAGTATTAATGTTTTAGTGTCCCATTCACTTGCGGTTCTTGAAACAACAAATCTCGATAAAATACCACCTGTCACTTTCAACTAGTGGTGCCATTCCCATATTCCATAAAAAACATTTAATAATGAATCATATTTTGATTTACTTATAACATTATACGATGAAAAATACTTTTAGGTCAGCAACTGACTTGCGTGTAAAATTAAAAATCCAGTCACTGCGGGTTGGACCCTTGGTAATTTAACTGACCAACCCTGTTTTGCCAACAAAAAGTTAATTTTTTTAGGGTTTGGCAATAAACAAAATCTACCTTGTTAAAATATCGCATTGTGTATACTATAAATTTAGAAGCACATTCACAGAAATGGGAAGGAATTAAGATTTAGTGTTTAGGTCGGACTATAAATTCAGGCTATAGTCTTGGATAAGAGAGACTATCAGATATAGCTATTATTTCGACTGTACATTTGAATTTGAACAAAATCAATTTTGATATCACTGTTGATAATTTGTCGCCCTGAAAGCTCGAAAAATAAAGTTATAATTGTTTGACATGTTCATTTTCAACCCGTGATATGTATTATTGGGTTGTCTCTAATTTTCAACCCGTGATATATACGAGTTCTATTGGGTTTAGTGACCGTATGTCTCTAATTTTATGTTTTTCGTAAAAATAGGGGCTGAATTTTTTGGAGAAAACATAAAAAAGCCTATTTTAAAATGTGAAAATATTAACAGAAATTTTAACCGTTCCTGAAAATGTTTAGACAAAAATATTATCTTATTGCGGCGGCGCGTTTTCGAATGGGTGGCACATTTGTCAAAAGTCATTATGTTAGTCTGCATTGGCTAGGGATGGGGTATATGATAACTGGATTTTCGATTTTTTTATACCTGAAATTAAATGTTCGTAATTAGTATTAATTCATAGTGGATCTTGGACTATTTAAAGATATATACAAATCATACAATACATCAGAAAGTCAGTATAATGAATATTAGGAATTAAAACACCAGTTTAGAGAGAAAAAAAAATCGATTTATAAAAAAAACCATTCGATTTGTAAAAAAAAACATTTTACCCCATCCCTTTGAGACATGACATTTCAAACGTCACAGGGACCATCCTACATTTTCTTGAGTATAGTTATTTTTTAATAACTATAAAATTAATTTGCTGATGCATTATTGGTACTTCAGTTTTTCTTGAATATTTTAAAGTGTTTACTTAAATGCTGAAAGTTGCCAAATTCTACACCAAAACTTACGAAAACTATATCTTCAATTCTTGACTGGCATTATGATCATCGAACCCGTAAATGACGCACTGTGGTACGTACTTGCAAGCCAATTGACGGTCAGTACCAACGATTTTGCTGAGCCGTCACTTAAAATTTGGTCAGTGACTCACTATAATTGGTCCAGATCTAATAAAGACCCTGTCAAAACGGGCCATTACCAGAGTTTCTCTTATAGAACTGAGTTCATTTATCAATGTGAAGAGGTCAAACTGGAATAATAATTCATATTTGAAATTGCACACACAGTTTAACTGAGATTCTTCATTATAACGTTGTTTCTGAACATATACACATGCTGAAAAATACCTTATCTAATGGCCGCAGCTATCACCTTCTTATAGGTACACTCAACTTGTTTTTTTTAATCAATAATAGTGGATTCGAATCCTGAGTTAGAGCACCATTGAGGAAAATCTGCTATATAAACGGCGTTATGTAAACTGTACTTTAAATATTATTTTATTTTATTTCAACCGTCAAATGACCTTTTTGATATAAATATTGAAAAACAACTTAAATTATTTATTATTGATATGTAAGCAGTGTTATACAATAAAAAAAATATTTTAAGTCGAACAACACAATAAAACAAATCTATACATAAAATTCAATCAATTCACCCAAGCAAGAACAACATCTACACTTTATTCCTGTATGTAGCCAATGCTATGTGAAAATCCATAAAATACCCATAGTGGTTACCCAATCTGTGTAGTCTTATTATGCAAGAGTTGTACATACAAATAATTAGTACGCTATAGAACAAAAAATATTCTCGAGTGGGCCTACAAGGAACGTGTAGCATGAAAAGCTGAGTTAGTTCCGGACTATTGAAATACGAGCTGATAATCTTAAACGATGTTATCATATCATAGAATTATACATTTTGGATTATATTTATTTATTGAAAGATTTACGCCTCGTTTATGAACCATAGCAAAATGTATCAAAAAAAGTTTAAAAGATCAAAACAATTCAGAACACATACGGCGCAAGAATCATCAATTTATATTTTAACAAAACGAAAGAAAAAAAATCATATATAATATTATCAACGAAAATACAAAAATTAATTAAATTACAAAAAAAATTAAGATAAATTTCCCGTTCAAGACATAATATTGAAGAAATGCCGGAGAAGGACCCTCCGGAACTCAACAACATCAACATTAAAAATGTCCACCAAATTAGGTATGGAGTTACTTAATTGTTGCATTATGACGATTGACGAATTACAGAACTGGCAGTTAGCAAATTGCTATTGCCACATTTGAATTGTAAAAGATTCTTAAAATCATAGAGAATCTCTCTCTGTTTGAAGAATGGCCGTGAACTCCTATATATGAAGGAGTATACGCCAGTGTCAAGTGATGCATCATAGAGAATAATCGGAAAGATAATAACAAAAATGTGAAACAATTACAAATTTTCAAGTAAGATAGTACTTACAATTATTGTTTGTGTTTATTTATTAACGATAAGTTGAGAGTTTCTATAGAATTAAAATAATTATACATATAAATATTAAAAACAGAATGGTGCGAATGTGTTCTGATAAATACGTGTATGTCAGAAGATTTTACGGCAGTTTTCCATTAGTTTAAAAATGTTTTTCGTATCTGTTGCCATATTGAGTTGGTTTAAATTATGACTGACGTTTGGATGGCGTTGCAGACTTCATTCTCAAGACCATATAAAAAATACTATCGATTGGTGGATATAATCATGTTTTTGACATTTTTTGTCTATTTTGGACAAAAAATAAAACGTATGAAAATATTTAACAAAATCAATAATTCGCAAAAGAATCAATAGTATATCGGATACATATAAAAATAGCAAAAAAGGCCAATGTCGAATAATTTAAAAAATATCTTACAACTAGAAAATAAATACATTCTCATCGTTACGCCGTATCCTCTGCTAGGTTGGCAGAAAGAACAGATCTCCAAACTTTTCTATCCAAGCATACAACTTTCGCCTCCTCTATATTCACACATCTCGTCATGCACGATCTTCTATCAATCATACATCTCACTCTACCTTCTTTAAAAATCTAGTAAATTTGATCCAGACATGTTTTTCTCAGTCTATATCTTCCACGTACACCTTGCACTTCTAATTTGTATACTCGCTTTGTCATTCTTTCGTCATTCATTCTCTCCATATGTCCAAACCTCCTTAATACTCATTTCTTCATCTTACTTAAAAAAAACATTTTATCCATAAATTAACATCGAAAATTCTCGCAAAAATATCAAACCTTTCCAAAAGTGTCGCTATAAACTCGGAAACGTCCCTTCGCAGAATCGTCCAATACAAAAAAACGGCGGTTCTGAATTGGTGGCACAGAAACTTCCTAGACCCTCTCGATATGATATGCGTATTCTTTTTGGTGTTATATTACCTCCAATCTATATCTCCATGTATATGACAGGTCAGATGTATATGACAAATGCTATGATACTACTCGTATATGTATGCGTGATGAATGCTAAATTTCCCGAAGACTATCTGAAGTAAAAGTAACTGCTTGTAATTACTACACGTCTCAGTGTTGATGGTATTCTAAGTGATTTTTATATCGTGTCTGATTGATGCGTTTCGAGTATATCAGTTGATTTCGTTTTCATTTAGTTTTGATTGTGTAAAATGATGACTCTCGCCACTGGTTTCGCTGCTGCGGCGATGATCTCGATGCTGGCGTCTGATAAGGCAGAAAGTGTGAATATTCGAGCTCTATTAATTCGTCTGAGTGTTGCTGTACCCATTTTGACGTTGTTAACATCGTTTTAATATTTACTTTAATCGGTTGTCTAGTGACTGGTAAATTATTGTAACTATGTTCATATCTTGGTGGCACTCAAACGGTTGTCTAGTGACTGGTACATTATTGTAACTATGTATCTTGGGGGCACTCAAACGAGACCGGATCTATAGATTATATTTCAAATTTTTCATAAATTGTGGATTCTTTGTCTGTTTGTTTATTTAATTAGCTAAAAATAACGACTATATAATTTGTAATAATAAGAAAAAGGCAATTTACATCGCGTCGTTTAGAGAGAAGCTCTCCTCAGGTGCACTCGAACTCACTGTTATTGATATATTAAAAATATTATAAAATAAATACATATAAATCGATTGTAATTTATTTTATCAAACACTGTTTATTCCACTTTTTGTAACGGTATAACCCTACCGGTCTTGTTTGTGCTCCCCTGAAGGTGAGGTGAAAGTCTTGAAACCGGTAGGTTACAAAAAGGTGGAATAAACAGTGTTTGATGAAATAAATTACAATGTCTTTAAACCTCCACAACGTTAATGCCTTAACTATAAACAATACGTATAAATCGATTGTAAGGATAGAAAGGTAGTGCAGCCATTAGATTAGGTACTTCCCCACTCTTGCTTATGTTCAGAAAAAGATATTTGGTAAGAAAATCGCAGAAAACTGACAAAGGGAACACAACCTACAAAAAACCTTTGTAAATCTTTTGACGTGTAATAGCAACACATTCGGTTTTATGTTTAGTGTAGCGTTTGTGTGTAGTGTTCATATACTTGTACAGTCATACATTTTGATAAAAACTCCCAAAAAGGGTTGTTTTCAAGTACTTCCTAAGCTGCACACCCCACCCATATATCTAACGATTGGCGGCAGGTTTAAATTCTACACCACAGAACCAGTAACGGCAAAAGTCCTGCCATAATACTCCGCCCTATTGAATCGATTCGGAACAATAAATTTATTCAATAAAGACGAAATTAATTTCAAAGTATTTCTCTCCGAAGGAACAACAAGAGATACAACGGATACATCTCATTAAGTGACTTGAATACAAAGAGAACAGAAAGTTTGAAATCAATCCGTTCGCTGTTCACCGTTCAGATTTTTTTCAATCTTTTGTCACTCATTCGTTTGAATTTTTCATTCTACTTAACGTTTTAGTTTTTAATCAACAGTATTCAACAATTGTATTACATATTCTATTGTACA
Source organism: Odontocerum albicorne (assembly GCA_949825065.1). Taxonomy (NCBI): domain Eukaryota; kingdom Metazoa; phylum Arthropoda; class Insecta; order Trichoptera; family Odontoceridae; genus Odontocerum; species Odontocerum albicorne. The sequence goes on from OX463861.1 coordinate 14,358,036, forward strand.
TCGATACTAAATTTATAGTTTGTTCACCTCTATAGATTAGCGACATCGTTCAACAACTTAATGTTTAAAATGTAATGTAGAATAAATATTTAAAATTTCGCGAAACACGTTGAACTTTACTGAAATGGTTTTGATGATGTTGTAAATTTTAGGCACAATAAAAGGGCCGTTGTCAGGAATTGTACAAAGAAAATAAAAATTAAATATGCATAATTATGTGATTCCTTGTACCAAGAATTTACAACACATTCCTGAGGGAATGTGGTTTGGTTTTTGTAATGCCGCACCTTTAAATTAAAAAAAATGTAACGAAAGTGGTTCTTTGATGAGCGAGGAGTGAAGAGCTTTTAGAGGTCTCCATATATCATAGGTATGTGACTGAATGACTGATGCGAATGTAAAATGTGTGATCAGGATCGGTGGCTAATCTCCGATGGGAGACAGCACCTTAAGAATATGAAAGGATCTGAATGCTAAGTGTAAAACGATAGGATAAATATATGAAATTTGTGATTAATGAATGAGATCAACTCGTTACAGGCTTTGCCTAGTAAAGTGATTATCTATATCCATAAAATGGTTTTATTGAATTGTTATGCACTTGTACGCTACGGTACGCCTTGCTTTTAAAATTATTTAGATTGCAAAAAAATGATTGCCTTCAGGATCACTACTGGGATCAAGCAGGGCAGTGTCATGCGTCCTTTTGTTTAACTCTGTATTTAAAAAAAACTTTACAGAATATCATAAATTCTTCGAGAAACTACATCAATCGACATAAAGGTAAAATGTAATATTACAATAAATGGTTCACCAAAATCAGTTTAGACACTAAACGACGGTGATATGTTTTCTGAATGTATTGTCAGACGACTTCCAGGAAGCCCAACTATTGTGTCCAACCTCAGGTGTTTATTTAGTATATTACACCTGAATACACAGAAAAAAAAACTAATATGCAGTTTTGAATAAATATAATATATTATTGTACATTAGAAAACAATGAAAAAGGTCTGATGTTGAAACGATTCTGCATATTTGTTGTGTTATAAAAAAGTTTCATGGACTATTTCTTAATTTTATCGTCAATCGATTACATCATCCGCAATAAAAATGTAACACAAAACTGAATGATTATTGTAGAAATGTGTGCTGAAAATATCGAATAATACGAGTATATAGTATTGGCTGACAATGTATGACAGACAACGGAATGAACTGATTAGAGATAAGTGTGAACTTAAAGCTGATGTGTTGAGCAAGATAAAGGAGAGCACTCTAAACAACACAAATATACAGTGCAAATGTGAGTGGAAGGGGTGGGGGTATAGGAAGACTAAGGTTAATATAGTTGGATCAAGTGTATGATATTTTGAACGAAGGAAATGTTAAAAGCCAGAGAAATCGTAGCAGCTGTATGAGATGTATCGATGTTCAAGAATCATATGTCCGGTCCACCACAAATTCGCCTTTAAAACCATATCTGCTCTTTCCGATTTCGGACTATGCGGACGTCTGTTCCCACCTGGCAAAATGTTTTGTCTCATAGTGAAATACAAGTATTTTATACAACTCTTGCGTAACAAGACTGCATATATTGGGCACTCAATATGGACATTACATGGATTTTTATGTAATTTTGACAACTTAATAGGAGTAAAATAATAAAATTGTTCTTGCCGCGATGAATTGATTAAATTGTATAGGTTTGCTTTGTTATGTTGTTCATCTTATACTGTTTTTTCTCTTTTGAATAACGCTGTCAATGTTAAATTTTATTTGTCCTTTTAATATTTTAAATAAAAAAAGATTGACTTTTGAAATAAAATAAAATAAAAATTACGAACCTCGAGTTTCGTGCCTACTTTAATGGTTCTAAACCCGAAGGCGCAATTATTGATATCTTAGATAATTTTGTCTTCTGGCCTCGCTCTTCAATATGTTCAAGTAACCAATTCGAATATATTGTAAGTCGAATACAAAAGAATACGAATAATATATAAGAACAATCTTATATATTGTAATTTATTTTTAACAAACACTGTTTATTCCACTTTTTTATGACGGTATAACCCTACCGGTTTCAAGGCTTTCACCTCATCTTCAGGGGAGCGTAAACAAGACTAAATGCTGTTCGGACTGGCACCGATATAGACACTTCAACGGGTGGAGGCGGGAGGGGTGAGAGGAAGGCTAGGTATAATTTCGGCCAAGAGCGGGGAGATTTTGGGGAGATAACTATTCAACAGATGCTCTGATCGGTATACTGACTTAGAAATTTCTAGGGCCTCTAATCTGTCCAATCTTATATATTTAAAAGTGTTTGTCTAATCTTTCTTCCTTCGAAACATAATTTTCTGTATCGTGTAATGAATTCGTTCCACCCACAAGCCGTATTAAACGCGTTGAGAATTAAACTTATTTCATATTCTTCTACATATTAATGAGTCCACCATTTATCACTATTTCACCGCCGAGTTCTTCTTCTGAAACAACAAAGCGTTTTTGGATCCTATCACCAGATCGATTCGATCCATCCACAAGCCGCCTTTTGTCTCTACCGATGCAAGTACAATTTCCTATCCATTACAATCAGCCATTTGCATAAGCGATGTTCCCGTTACGGTTGAGATGCCACAACTGCATGGTGCCGAGTAGTTTTGTTTTTCTGTTTGTTCGATGTACGAATACTTTTAACGCCATCGTGTAAAGCGAAAACTTCTTTAAATACTTCCAACATACGTTTCAAAATACATTCACTAAGTGATTTTTTATTCTATCGTTTCTTGATTTCATAAATCATTCTTATCAATTTATTTCTCGGATTATCAAATGTTAATTATGCCACTTGATTCCAGTAAGAGACAATGTAAATAACAAAAAGTGGAATAAACAGTGTTTGATAAAAATAAATTACAATATATTGATAGTCCTTTATAACTCCACAATTACATTCATCGCTACTTTCGTTCAAGAAATCCTACCTCTGCATATTCATCTATTATCTAGTTACCCTTACTCTGAGTCTATTCAGAGCTCTTCGAGTAGCTCAAGACTGCTGCTCTTCTGGTGTCTTCTTTTCTGAGAGCTCTATCAAGTCGTCAGATGGTTTTTTTTTACTTCATAAATAATTGAGTCATCAATATATTGTACAAAACACACTTTGGAAGAATTCTTCGGTTTTAAGTAAATGATGATTATTTCAAATGTAAATGGAATGTTAACGTGGTATATTTTCTATTTTATGCATTTAAAAATAATTTATTATATCCGTCTCATAATAGGTTTTCGCAGAAACACAATGAAAAGATAAATATTTTTAATTAAATCATCTGCAGAGTGGATTTTGACATTCGCCGCCTTCCAGAGCGGGTTTTGTATCTTGACGACTCAATTCTTAATATTTAGTATATAAATATTTTTGACTAAATCATCTGCAGAGCGGATTTTGACATTCGCCGTCTTCCAGAGCGGGTTTTGTATCTTGACGACTCAATTCTTAATATTTAGTATATAATAATATATGTACCCTAGAGGATATACCACGGAAGTCACTCTGCACCCTAGAGGATAAACGTCATATGAGTCACATGAATTGTATAATGCAACGTCATTTATCCTCTAGGGTAAAATGTGACTCCCGTGGTTTATCCTCTGGGGTACAGATATTGGTCTTAGAGCTTTCTGGAGAATCCAGGGTGTGAATGTGATCTTGATGGGGAGACTATCAATCAAGTCTTCGATGCAGTGTGAATTTTTCAGCTGAGTGTTTTTTAGGAAAGATAAGTGAACTCTGTTATAAAAAAAATAGAGCACTTCGTCACAGTACTTGCCTAGTAAAGTGGTTCTCTAAATCCACTAAATAGTGGACTTATGTTATGTATTTGGAAATTTGCACGCCCAATATAATTTTGTCTGTTACATTTTGGTTAATAAATTCGATAAAATAAAAACGAAATAAAAAAAATACCGCAGGTGTAAGACAGTTGTCTCGGAACAGGTAATGAGCCAAGTGAGGCGGTTGATATAGCTCATTGTACTACCATTATAGTGTGAGTGATGTATGTGTAAATTCGGAGAAACTGGAACAGGTTGATAAATTCTGTTATTTGGGCAGTATACGTGTATTTGGGAGTGATGGGCTGAAAAGAACATTGAAAGAAGGATAGCGACAGGGAACAAGGTAAACGGAGCACTCAATGTATTATAATATACACTACACTTGCACAATATCAACAATAGTAAAAATGACAATACGTAATAATGTGTTGGTGTCTTGACATATGGAAGTGAAATTTGAACTTGGAAGAAGAAGGATAAAAGTAAGAGTATTACTGTGGAGATGCGTGCACTGAGGAATAAATGTGGAGTGTCAATGTATGAAAGAAGACACCAGAAATTAATGCTTGGATAAAATTGATATTTTAAGTAAGTTGAAGAAAGGGGCTTTAAGATGGTTTAGACATGTGGAAAGAATGAACGACGAAAGAATGATTAAGCGAGTATACAAATCAGAAATGCAAGGTGTGCGTGAAAGAAGTAGACCGAGGACAACTTGGCTGGATTCAATGGATCAGACTTTTGAAAGAAGGTGAAGTGAGAAGTATGCATAATAGAAGATAATGCATGACGCGGTATATAAAAGTAGAGGAGTCGAAAGTTGTGCGCTTGGATAGAAACATTTGAAATTCTGTTCTATCTGCCTACTCCGCAAGGGAAACGGCGCGATGATATGTATATATGTGTCACCATTGATAAAATAAAAATTGATACAAAAAAATAACACCGATACCATTTCGCGGTTAATTGTTTTAACAGGCGCGAGTGATTAAATCGTGTAAAAAAGGACAGTGTCTACCACAAGTAGTTGTATTGTGAATGGTAATAATGGGTTGACTGTACTGCTCTGCAGCTTTTATTTCTCTATTGGCCTAAAGCACATACTTGGGACATTCTTCTTACGTCAGACAGAGGTGGTAAACGTTGAAACCAAATTCAGACATTCAAATAAGGAAAAGTAAATGCGACATATGGGTGAAAAATTAAATAAAAAAAGATTATAGAAAAATTGAGGAATTCTGCTATTTATGTAGTATTTTCTCAGATGATAGAAGAGTTAAGAGAGATATCTAACGGCGTGTAGCGATTGAAACAAGGATCAATGGGGCACTAAAACATGTATTAAAACATGAACCTGGCAATATTAAAATCTGCTAAGATGATAATCCACAATATGTTAATATTTTGGTCCAAATTTGATGTATGACAGTATTGTATTGTATTACGCTTTCATTGTAACAATACAACCTGGCGGGCTAATTACCATGTAGCAACCTCTTCCAACCAAACAGAAAGACGTTTAATATGCTTTAAGTGAAAACCAGACTGTAATCCTTTTTTGAAAATCTGGGTTACAGCGGGACTTGACCCCGAAACCTCCGGGTTGGGAGACAGGCGTCCTTCCAATTTGGTCATGGAGGTCGTCGGGAAAAAATACAATCTAAATAGCAGAATTCCTTAACTTTTTCTAATCTTTCTTTACTCACCTATATATGTACTCACCGCATTTACTTTATTTGCATTTGATGCAGATATGTACCTGAAGTACATAACGGGATGACAACTTTGTATTTGCTCATACAACATTCGATTTGAAAACCGCTGGAGCTGGCATTTACTCGTAACTTATCATTTATATCGCGGTGAGTTCGTTAATTTAATATTTGCTGGGCTGCGGCTTGGGGACAATCAATTTGATATTTTCATTACATTTTAACAAATTGGTTTCAATATAAATAAGCCCATCTTACATGCGTTTAAATTATTTTTTTCCAGTATATTGGTAAGGTCTAAAAGTTTCTCGTCTGAACAATACAACGAATGCTGCAGCAGGAAATGCCACTGAACTGAACAAATATGTATGTTTAAAGCATGACGAAAATTATGAGATTATTCAACTCATATTGCTGGGAGAAATTCGGGGTTGATGAAGTGCGAGAAGAAAACGCATGTCCTGACTGAAGAACTTATGGGAGTGGATTCATCGTGGTACTATATCTTTGTTCAGAACTGTTACCTCAAATGTTAAAGTAGTCATGATGATCGTAAACCTCCGAAGAGTAGAAGAATTTGTATAAGAAGAAAAATCAAAATACAGCTCACGTAGTATGAGTTGTCGACATCTTATACTTGTTAACACTAAAAATTAATATTCCTAGATTGACATCGAGAATGGTAGTATACGGGAATGCATATCATACGACTTTATGTAAATTCCACAACACTTCTTTCAGGTCCAAGTTCCATTCAGTGACAGCCCCTCAGTGGCATTTCCTGCTGCAGCATTCGTTGTTGAACATTGTCTAAATTCCAAAGAACTAATGTTAATGATACACAGGGCCGTTGTACTGGGGTGTTCCGCCGATTTCTCGGTGCATAGCGCAAAAAATGACGACACATGTTTCAATATTTTTTTATTTATTTTCCCAAAATTCTCATATCTTTACTATTATATTCGTTGTAAAAGTCAAATTTTACTATAACGAATACAGAAGTAACGTAATTTTCAGAATTACGCCTATTTTTTAGTTGAATCGAACGAACGTACATAAAATCATATATTAAACGAATTCTGTTTTAACTAAATAAAAAATCAGTATAACGAATATTTTTTGGCTGAAAATAACCTCTAAGGAGATCCAAATTAACGGACTTGAATAACTTAAGCGATATTTAATGAACGACTTATGAATTTAGACTCTCAAATGAAAAGATAAAAAATCTTATTTTAGTTAAAACTTTGGACCTGGGAATTAAAAACCCGTGTAGTAAAAATGTATTATGATAGTTAACTTTTCAAAAAGCTATTACTGAACCTAAATTTGGAGTACCTCTGAAGACGAGTCACATATGACTTGAAACTAGTTGGATTTAATATATATTTTCAAGTGGATTTAACAGTGTTTCAAGTGAATTAAATTTTTTTTTCTTAAACATGATTTTTTACTGTTAACGCTGAAACACTATAAATATAATTTACTGAACCTAGTTTTGGTCAATAATTATGTTAAAAAAACATGTGATATTGTAATTGCATAATATTGTAATTGCATTATTGCGAGCTGATTGAAAAATACATTATTAAAAATTTAGTCATCTACGATTACTTCGAATGCAATCATTGGAATACCGAAGATGATAATGAAAATGGAATTATACTCGTATCACCTGTTATGTAGGTTCGCTTTCAGAAGCTACCAATAGACTGAAAAGGTTCAGATTTTCTATCCTGTAGTACTGATATTCCTAAAAAAATATTTTCCAGCAATGATATAATATCGAAAATGCAATTGTGAATGATATTGAGAAAACAATATTATAATCAAAATACCACCATAGTTCGAGAATTTTTTTTAATGTACGAGTATTTGCACGACTTTTTCTTCTGAAAAAAAAAAACTATTCGTTATTTTTCTACCATATTCAATATAACGATATATTTTTATGGTCTCATGAATTTCGTTATAATGTGGTTCTGAGGAACCTGTATACAGTATAACCTGGCGGGTCTATTACAATGTGACAATTTATTTTCATCAATCACAAATATAGAGTCAAAGAGAGTTAAGTGAAACCCTGGTAAGAACTTTTTAAAACCCTTACACTTCTCTTTTTTAGATTGTTCTATCAACTTATAAGTCGAACCCACATATCTTTGGAAATGCCGGTAGGTAGAGCAATCACACTTTTTAACCGTGTGTGTCCTCGTATGGACGTGTTTCATGTGTCACTCAGCTCCTTCAGGAAAAAACTCTTGAATTTTGTATAATACTTGAAACAATTACATTTTTTATATTATTTAACATGATATATTTTGTCATAATGTTTAAGTGTAACATATACATTTTGTCATAATGTTTAAGTGTAACATATACATTTTGTCATAATGTTTAAGTGTAATACATACATTTTGTCATAATGTTTAAGTGTAACATATACATTTTGTCATAATGTTTAAGTGTAACATATACATTTTGTCATAATGTTTAAGTATAACATATACATTTTGTCAATGTTTAAGTGTAACATATACATTTTGTCATAATGTTTAAGTGTAACATATACATTTTGTCATAATGTTTATGTGTAACATATAAATTTTGTCATAATGTTTAAGTGTAACATATACATTTTGTCATAATGTTTATGTGTAACATATACATTTTGTCATAATGTTTAACTGTAACATATACATTTTGTCATAATGTTTAAGTGTAACATATACATTTTTACTGTTGTTTTTATCAAATAAGTCTTAATTTTTTTTAAATTGTTTTTTTAACATGTTTTTTTATACTTGTAATGTTAAGTACTTGAACGAATTAGGGAAACATGTAATGTGCAAAGGACCTGAAAAAAATAATAGACAATTTGAGTTTAGATCATTGGCGCCGATCCTAATAACGGCACAAGCCGAATTAGCGACTCCACAGATAGAAAAGTCTTCAACAAACAACGCATACATAATAACAATGCAATGCAATCATCGCAAGAGGTGAAAGTAACAGAGCCCGCCCCCGCGGCGTGCAAGAAACCATAAATCGCCAAGATTATAATCACCATGTGATATCTAATATTAGTAATCGTCTTTCTCTTTATTAATCGGTTTTATGTCTCTTTTTTTTACATTATAATTAATAACATTGTTTCTTACTTGGTTTCTGATAACCAAGGTTTTTTTCTTTTATTGTCGATCTATCGTTTGTATGACACCCTTTAACATAATATACGTATCGGTGACTCGTGTGGTATTTACTCGTAATTATAGTTCGGAAATTCTAGGATGAGTCCTGTGACAGTTCACAAATTTGCCCCAATACAAACTTGTAACGATGTTCAGTAATTTTATGATAATTATTTTATCAACTTTAATATAAGTCTCAATTCTAATAAATAGCAAGTTATTTAGGTAAATACATTACATTAGGTTGTATTGGGGCAAAATTTGTGAGCTGTCACAGGACTCACCCTAGAATTTCCGAACTATAGGTCTCACAACTTAACAAGTTAATATGAATTTATGACAAAAGAAATAACTAATAATATCTTTATTTTTCATCAACGGTACAATGTACCTTGAAAAATTATTTAAATAAATGTTGTTAGTGCTTCATTTATTACAAACAAAAATATGTTTTTTATAATACAAACATTTGCCAAAGGCTATACAGTACCCGATGCTAAGTAATACACATCGGGCTTAAGAAAGAGACTCGACCATGATCGGCTAGCTTCGGTTTTGTAGAGCGTCGTCTCTGTCAAACGATGCGCTAATAGTCCGGTATCTAGAAAGAGCTAAACGACTGACAAATCGCGACGGATCACGTTTATGAATGACAGAAACGACGCTCTACAAAGCCGAAGTTAGCCGATTATGGCCGACAGTCTCTTTCTTAAGCCCGATGTGTATTACTTACCGTCGGGTACTGTACCTATATACAAATTTATATCTTAAGAACTTATCTAATTTATATATTATGACAATGAACTATCTTAATTTTAATTTCCTGCGTGTAATTTTATTTTTAATTTCTTAGAAATAGTTAACATCTACATACTTACTTAAAACTTGATAGCAATTCTTGAAAAATAAACTTGCGATTAATTGCAATTCATTAAAACCAAGTAAATATACATATTCACACAACAAAACAATCATAATAATACGTAAGTAAGCAAAAACATAAGCCAAAATGATTTCAAAAATATTTAAACTAACAAGATACACAGTTGATTATATTGTAATTTTTTATATATTTGAAATTATTGTGATACAGATCCGTCTCGAGTCAGCTGCAATTATCAATAATCTATCCAGATTAGTTTCCTGAATGCGATATAAGCACTCAAGCCGGCGCAGTCTAGGAACTATTGCTACCTCTAGCTACACTGTACATTTCTTGGATCTTTTTTTTGTAATATAACTGTCTCCACGCGCCATTAATTTTTTTTATTTTTTTATTATTACACATGACAAGAAATATACACAATTTGCGAAAAAACAACAGGTAATTTGATTTGGACATACAATTTTAATGGATCTGGGTTTGTTGCCTTTCATTTGTCGTATCCCCAGTAAACTAGGCTTTTGCATGTATCTCACTGAAGATATTTAGCATGAAAAAATAAATCAATACTTCTTTCCGATTTTTAATTGGACCATATCATTGGTTGTCTGTCATAAGTTGGTAACTAGCAATCTGGTTTATTAAACTCGATTAAAAGAAAAGAGGTTGTACGAGTATAAGGTTTAAAATTTTCTTTAATTTTAATATTACTGAAAGAAGAAAAAATATTATAATTATTTTTTTCGACAAAATACAAGGTTTTGACCCTTCAATATTTTTCGATAGTCGTGAATAGTATTTCAAGTTCAAATATCAGTTCCCAATTTTTAACATATTAAGCGATAATTACTAAAAAATAAAATTTAACCAAACTAAAAAAAATCTCATTTACCAACTTTTGTCAAAAATCTGGCGATATAATCTGCACTGTAAGGAGTGGTACTCGTAAAATATGCGGTGAGAAAGAAGGAAAGAAACATGATAGGTGCCTTCGAGATGTGATGTTGGAGGCGGATGCTCCGTATCCCATAGGGCAGGGGTTCCCAACCTTTTTGTACTCTAGAGCACATTCTAAAATATCGGTAGGGTGGCGGGCACCACCTATTTTTAATCGACAAACTCCTTCCATAACTTCTCATTTTCCCATAATTTATTTTCTTATATTCATAATTTATTAATAAATAATAAACAAACATGTTTCAAAATAATAAAATTATTATTCAAATTGCATACACACAGAGAAATGTATTTACAAAACGTAAACAAAGTAAACAAAAAACACAAATACAAAGAAAACATTTTATAAAAAAACATAATATCAATATAGTATGTCAATGTGATCTTTGGCATTGCATATCATTGGCATTGGCCAGTGCCTCATACTCATAATTAGGAGAGTATGACGATAGCAGATAATCCTGTTAGCAAACAATCATAAAGATGCTCATCGGTGAGTCGAGATCAATATCTTGATTTTATTAAGTTCATGTTTGAAAACAATGATTCGCATAAATATGTCGAACCGAAAAATGATTCAATTTTATATGCCGCTTTTTTCAAAAATGGGAACTTTTCTCTGTCCACTGTATTCCCAAAGTCCTCTGATATTAAGGATTTTACCAAAATATCATTTTTAAGGTCCAAAATTTCTAACTCTAGTTCTTCTGTCTTACCTTGAACAAAATCTGCAATACATGCGCCCATTTCCATTACATTTATTTGGCAAGTAAAATGATTGATACAGAAGGAAACAATTGGTTTGATATGTGTAAACTGCAACAATCTCTATTCAAACTGTTTTTTTAACACTTGAAGATGCTTAATAAATAATGACCCGTTTAATTCATTGCTATCTAGCATTTTCTTCATATGTGGGAAATGCACGAGAGAATTGATCTGCAGATGTGATATCAACAAATCCAATTTAGCTTTAAATGACTTTACAGAGCTTATCATTTCAGCTATGTTTTTGTCTTTCCCAATTTTTCCATGATGTCTGTGAGAAATCCCAAATCAATCAGCCAGCGAGAGTCAGCTAGTTCATCATAATTTTCCTTTTTATCGTTTATAAATGTTTTTATTTCTTCAATTAAACTCACAAATCTTATAAGAACCTTTCCTTTACTGAGCCAACGTACTTCAGTATGCAGAATAAGATCATGTTCTTTATCTTCAGTATCTTCTAACAGGGTCTTGAAAAGTCGGTGTTGCAAAGGAGCTGCTCGAATAGAATTGATTATTTTTGTAACTATTTTCATAATGTGTTTAAATGGCAATATTTTACAACACAGAGCTTCCTGGTGGATAATACAGCGGTAGGACATAAAATTTAAAAATGATTCATCCTTCTTGCAGAGGGCAATAAATCCTTTGTTTTTACCTACCATTGCTGGTGCCCCATCGGTGGTTATCGCAAACAGCTTGTGCAAAGGCATATTTATTGACTTGGCGTATGTTCTGAATGTATTATAAATATCCTCACCTCACCTCACTTGTCTGTCCTTTCATAGGTAATATTTGCAACATATCCTCTTTTACTGTGAAGTTACTAAATACCATTCTCACCATAACTGCTAACTGTGCGGTGTCTGATATATCTGTTGACTCGTCAAATTGTAGCGAGAACCAGTCACATATTTCCAAGTCAGTCTTTAACTGAGTTTGTATGTCTGTTGAAGTTGCATGTATTCTTCTTGTGACGGTGTTATTTGACAACTGTAAGTCTTGTATTGCTGAGAAAATCTCACGTTTGTTAGAAAATCCATCAAACAAACAATCGGCACCAGTCAAAAATAGTTCTTTAAACAACTCACCATCAATGAAAGGTTTCTTCTTTTTTGCGAGCATGTGAGAAATTTTGAAAGAAGCAACGGTGGCCTTTTTAGAATTTTCCACATGTCTAGTGAAAACAGTCTGTTTTGTAGTTAGACTTGATTTTAGTTGACATATTTTTTTCTTTCTTACTTCAGATTTAAGTGGATAATTCACATCAAAAGTGGCATGAATTGTCTGAAAGTGTCGTTCAACATTATGTTTTTTCGGCACTGCAATACTACTACCACACAACAAACAAACGCATTTATTTTTCAAATTAACAAAACAATATGATTCCTCCCAGTCAGTGTTAAAATTATAGGTTCGTTGTCTTTTACTCGGTCCACTCATTTTAGGACTAAAAAAATAAAAAATAAATAGTAATTGAACTACAATATAATATCAATGTTATAGCGCACGTCTGTTCTACATTATATGCATAAATGTATTATAACAAGGACTATAACTATCCCCACAATCATAATAGATTACCGCTTATTCATATATTAGATTACGCACCTCGCTTTTAGCCCGTTAAAAATTTTCAGAAGGAATATCAAAACTCCTAATTCGTGTTTTGTCAGACGAAGATGTCTCCTAGCTAACTGTCACGACCCGAACGGGGCAGCAATCGCAATCACAATGACAACAACGCAGTTCCAGGCGGGGAATGCTATTTGCACATCACTCCTTGTACACGCCGAAAACCCGAAGTGAGCCGATGATCGCCGAAGCAATCGGGTCGGTACGAGCCCGTGACTACTGTCAGTTTGGCTGTCGGGGCCATGCTTATTGCTTTCAATGACAGACAGAGCTGTCAGAGTCATGTGCCATGTGTTTTGGCGCCTTCGGCGTTCATCGGCTCAGTTCGTGGCGTTCGTTCACTTCGGGTTTTCTGCGTGTACAAGGAGTGATGTGCAAATAGCACTCCCCGTTCCAGGCTAGCGTGAAGAGTGCAGTCTGGCTCGCCGCTAGACAAGTGGCGACAAGTACTGTCAGCAAAGGAACCACTCATACATACAATATCGCAAACATACGAACGTATTTAATAAACCTAGGCACTCAAAAAAATTAAAACTTTAACAAATAAATAAAAATAATTCACATGTTTAATTAATGTTTATGAAAAAATTCTGTCTCTGTCGAATAGTGGCGGGCACATACGAATCGTTCCGCGGGCGCCATGGTGCCCGCGGGCACGGGGTTGGGAACCTCTGCCATAGGGCATAGACCATAAGGTGTACCGACATATCTATCATCCAAGAATCGGAGGTTACCGTAAGACTTTCGACAACATACAGAAAAAAATCTTAACGTACTCGTACTTTGGGCATGTTAGAAAGGATGAGGAAAGTCTGGAGAAGAAGTTGAGGAAAGGCGAACAAGATATATTTGTCTTATTAGATGGACTGATCAAATAAAATATATGAGGAAATCTGGGTTTTGTGAATTGTTTATTAATATATCTAAATAAATATTGGAACATCGTGATGAAACTTTGTGTATTTGTTTTAAATATTCTAATAGTTTAGTTTAGAGCAAATATTCCTAAAGTAGTCTATATGGACCCCAAGGGTCGATTTCGTCTATGCCAGCGAGAAAAGAAAATGAGGGTGCACGAGATGTAAATGGGGGTCCACGTGAGCGGATCCCATTTAGGCAGATCATAAACGTCTTATTACACCTAACACAGATTGTGTGTACATATATGTATATATTACATGAATAACTGATTGGAATAAGTACAAACGAAGAACTTAAGGTGCAGTTCAGAAAGAAGTATCAGCAGTTCTGGCTTCAGAAAGATATTCCTGTTGCTTACCCTGCATTATGGACTGGACTATTGCAAAAAGTTTTTGTTAGCTCTAGCATCTTCATACCTCGTGGAAAGAGGTTTTAAGGCGGTTGACAATCTTTTTACGAAAAAAAAAATCGAGTGCAAATCACTGAACGTGGAGATTTAAGACTATAGACCTTACTAATTTGAAGCCAAATATTGAACCATTGCTATCAGAGCATCAGGTTCATCCCTCTCATTAACAGTACTATTTGTGTATTCATTTTATGAAAGAATTTTACTAGGCTTTGATTTGTTTCGTTCCAAAGCCAAATATTTACTTGAATTTTGTGTAGTTTCAATAAAGGTATGAATAAAAATTGTACATGTTTTTATTTTTTTACAATTGTGCAATTACAATCAAGGTGAACAGCACTGTGTCAGCTGTCAAAAATACATTTGAAGTTAATAAGTTTAGGAAAATTCAATATTAGGCAGGCAGGGGGGGTCTAAGGAAAACAAAAAAAATCGGCAAGTGGTCTACGGGGCGAAAAAGTTTGGCAAACTATGTTTTAGAGTGTAGTAACTCTGACAATGTTCTCGTTTGTAGGCAGTTAATCACGTTCCTCACACGTGTACGCAAATCTAGTTCATCACGTTAAACATGGGATCAAGATACAAAGTGTTAAGCGCTGCATTCAACGTGTTCCACGACCGGGAGGGATGGAGATAGATGGGGCGCCGAATCCAGGCATAGCAGAAGACCATGACGCTCAGCATTGATTACGTTATGAATAAGTATAACATTCTGAGGACTTAAAAAAACAGTGGTTGTACCATTTAAATCACTGTGTTAACTGAAATGCTGATTGAAATGATTTTTTTCATATAAACGCGTTATTAGTTATTAGCATATATTGTTATACGGAAAAGTTTATACCTAAATATTTTCACTCTGTTTAAATATTCAAATTGAATATTTTATTATGCGCATTTCCAATTCTGTATCATTCGCTCCCTTCGCGCTCCCAGACCGCATAAAGTCGAGCGCTCACTAGCGTACATTTTTTAAAAGATCATGGTATTTTAATTTATTATCCCTATTCTTCTTATTGCCAGTGTAAAAAAATCAACATTCCTGTATCTTAAATAGTTTTCAGGACCATAACACCATATTTTTTAACATAGTTGGATCTAATGTTTTTCCTGTCAATAATTCAAAGACTGTATTGTGCTATATTACACTTGCGTTGCATACAGTGCCATTTTGTGGGTTTGTAGTCCCGTGATAATCATTTCCGACTAAATAAAGGTGCTTGATAAACCTAAAGTTTTAACCTGCCTGGATCCTTTAAAAAATGGGCATCGAACCCGTAATGCGACATGACTTTATAAAACTTTAAAAAAAGGACCATTTTCAAGTGCCTTCTAAAGCTGCACACACCATCTACATACCTATAATATATCTCTATCGCTTAGAGGTAGACCATTCTACGTCACAGAACCAGAATCGGCAAAAGTCTGTTATACTCGTAATACCCCACCGTATTGGATCGATCCGGTATACAAGTAGAGATATCTCCTTACGTTTAGAAAAGTATCCCACACACATACTGTACGCCTGACTTTCAACCCGGGATTGCGCATGCAGTTCCCACTGTAAACCATTAAAAAAAAACAAGGATTCTGGTCTCAATTTAATTCAGGTCTGGTAAATAAAGCAAGTCACATGGTCGCAAAAATATTCATATTTATGAGATTTATGAACATATACATACATAATAAAGTAAAAGTGAGATATCGTCAATCAAAGGAAAAGTAAGGAATAGTGGAGAAGAAAGAAAACTCAGGAATGAAACACGTTATATTACGGACTAGAAATTAAGAGTTTTTTTAAGTCGTTTCGTACACCGTAATTACTTGTTATACAGCGAAAATTTAATCAACACGCTCTATGATTCGTCTGCAATATAATGTGCCCTTACCTTAAGATATTTTACAACACTAAACGTATTTCCGATAGCATAGTTGAGGGGTACACAGCGTGACTGGAGATCTGGCAATAATAGGAAATTTACATAAAATCATCGCATGTATTGCATACTTTACTCTCTCTTAACACTTCGTTATTATACGCTGGTACGGGTATATCATGCAGCCTGGGTTCGTTTATTTCTTTTTGATATGATCTATATTGAACTTCCTACGTGAAGGCAAATACAGTTGCAAACTTTTTTATATACAGCCTTCAGTATATTCTCTTCTGCGTTACATTTTTTAATAATAATGATGATAAAAATAAATTTATTTCTGCGAAAGAAAGAAAATTAATAGTATTTCTGATAAAGTTATCTTTGAGTTACAAAAATACAATTAATTATGATACAAAATATGTTCACAATAGTATTTTAGTACCGAAGCCGAATAAATGCTGTAATGCGTGCACTACAAGGGGTGACAATCTACGACATAATACGGAATGAAGTAGGGATGAATGTAAACTTAATGCTGATGTGTTGAACAAGATGAAGAGTTTGGCCACATGGGTCAAATGAGTGAGTGCGCGGTTGTTGTATTGTATATAATGCTAACCCATACATCGTCGACACTTTTTAGCACACTTCTGTCTATAACTATGACCTTTGATTTCGCTATATTCATTTTGAAACCTTTTAATAGACATCTCTTATATAACTCACTTATCATACTATATACTTCATTTTCAGCAAGCATAACCATATCATCTACATACAAAGTCTACATACATTTACTTCACTGATTCTTACATCTCTCCCATCATCTTTTAGATCGAAGGGAGAGATGTAAGAATGAGTGAAGGTAATATCACAAGGTAATATCACACATCCTTGCTTTACGCCCTTCGTACTTTGAAACCACTCAGCGAGTACTCCATTTATTCTTACACATACACTACTGTCTTCATAGAGCGAGGCAATCGCACTTATTAATTTATCATTCACACCATACTTTTTACTTCCTACAATTTCTCCTTTCTTACACGAATAAGTCTACGAATGCACAAATTGAAGTGTTCAATTGTATCAAATAAGAATAAAATCAAAACATTCTCTCTGGTAACTAACTAACTGGGTACAGCCTTCCTTGACTTTGAATAGCGCATAAGGCAGTGCAACTTACTGTCCGCACAGATCATATCTGTTTTCCCAGCTGTTGTTGAGTCATCGGCTCAGAATGCCGCCGAGATTATGACTGAGAGATCCTCGGCTATGATACCTCTATTAACGAGTACGCAATAGTTTAATTGCACTTCTGACGATTTTGTAATATAAACCGAAAACAAATATCTTTATTGTGTAGACGAATTCACATGGGAATAGAAATAGATTCATTCCATCACGTCATTTCCATAACGGGGTAGGCAGAAAGGACAAAATGCCAGACTTTCATTTATCGGCATATATTCTTCGCATCTTCTAAATCCATAAACGATATACAACTCATACCATTTCTCTGACTTTCTCACCAAAGTACGAGGAATGAATAACGAACTACCAAATATTCTCCGATACGATCTCGCACATCTGGACGGATCAGAATAGTTATCCCTTAATATTCTAGGAAACACAATATTGAAAGATACGTTGCAAGATTTTCCGGGCTGTTTACATTCACTTAATCCTATCATATTTTTCTTGTATTTCCTCTACCACGTCTTTCATCCACATTTGCAATACATATTTGTTTTGTCGATCTTTTTTCATTCATTCGTTTCACATACCTGAACCATCTCAGAGTGCTCTTCGTCATCTTAGTCAATACATCTGCCTTAAGTTCACATTCATCCCTAATCACTTCATTCCTTTTTACGTCATACTTTTCCAACTTCCACGTTTTACTCTCGTACATCAAGGAAGTTACTAAACTACTGTTATGGACTATCATATTTGCAGATGATTTTATAGTGTTCGGTTCAGGTATACGAGTATATGTTTTGATACTCTATTTACTTAGTTTCCTTTCGCTAAAGGCCGTTTAATATCCTTAACAATAGTGCTCCCAAATATATATTTTTTTTATTTAGATTTAAATTCTATCATGTCTATTTAAGATCTAAATAGACAAAATAATCAATGTCATAGCCCTTATGGGAAAAGAAAATAAAGTATCAATAGATATAGATGGAATATTTATATGGGGGATCCTGAGCAATCAGAGCTGACTTTTCCAGACATACTATTTCGTGTTAGATATGACAGTCTTCAGGGAGGGGGTTGATATAGCAAATTATGGATTATTTTCACCCCCTTGCGCGATTGCATAAATGGGGGACACGATCGATGTGGACATTTTCAGTTACTCCAGGTGAAGCTGAAATCAGCAATATTTTAGATTTTATCATTTTGATTTTAGTATTTCTTTTAAATGTATCTTGATGAATTTAAAGAAGTCCTTTTAATTAAAAAGCGCAAGGATCAAATATGACACTACCTAGACGAGAGTGAATTATGTAGAAATGTGAATGCTTCTATGCACTTTGGTAGTTATTCTTGAGATAAAATTAATTGTTCATATATTCGACGGAACCTAGGCATTACTACATATATAAAATGTTATCGCCATGTGATGAGAACATCTGCGAACTACTTGATCAGGCAATCTTTAAACCTGGGTCGCTGGGTGCTATCAATCACCAAATCAACGGCGACGCACTGGACTTCCGTGCGGAAGGTCGCCGGTTCGAACCCAGCGCTGTGCTACTTCCCTCGAACGACACAGGCATTTTTTACCGCCTATTATTTGGGCGTATTAGGATATCTATGATTTCGGTCATATATATTCTTTAAAAAATCCCCTCACTTCGGTGTGCCATTGTACCCAGTTCAACGGTGTGGCGGGTGCAAATTTTCAAATGGATATTTTTAAATTTTATTCAGGAACTTAACAGTACAATACAATTCAAAAGTAATATATAATATTTAACGGTGAGTTTGCTGGTGTGCAACGGCTTAATCACTTAAAGAAGAGGGAAAAAAAGAAACAAAACTCCACGGCATAGCTTCGCTTTCCAACTGAATTGACGTTGGAATGGCGAGGGGATCCTCGACTACGAAACCCAGTAACGAAACGATATATGAGGATGCCACAACAGGGAATAATTCTAGAAGTAAACGGACTACACGTAATGTTGTTTTAGAACGACATCCAAAGCAGAAAATAATCTTCAGTTTGCGAACAAGAAAATCTGACCCCGAAAGAATCATCGCCAGAAAATTGGGAATTCCTCATATTAAATATTTAAAAGAGTGTTTTCAAAAAGCAAGCTCTGTCACGACTACAAGATGACAGACGGATTTTGTTTAATCGGTTAACGGACGCGCTAATTTGACCAACTTGACAAGTTAAAAATATATACGTAAATCTGAGTTACCGGAGCAAATTTTTGTGGTTCGACGTATTTTATTCTTTTATCTGAGTAACCCTAGGTTACCTCGATAAATATCGTCGGTACAAGCTGGCCTTAACATGTTTTTGTAAATTATGTTGAAGTTTCATGAAATCTCAGCTTGCTCGCTTACCACTAGACTGGGGTTCGTGTACCACTAAGATACGCGTACCATAGTTTGCAAACCTTTGTTGTACAGTATTTGTTGTATAAACAACAATCGAAATGAAAAACACGGACAGTTAAATAGTCCATGCAATCCGATCTGCAACGAGACCGTAAACAATGGCGACTGACTCAACATCAACAACGTGGGCTCTGCTGGCTAGTAGACGTGAAAGGGAAAAGGAGAAATAAGTCGATGAATTATTGTTAACAACTGCAAGTTGTGGCAGTCAGCGATAATAATTTGATACACGATCGTTATAAAAACCATTTCGTGTTGTTTTGTGGGAATAAGACAGATGATTCATAATGCAACTCTATTTGGCGGTACAAAAAAATGCAAACGTCATCATCACCACCACGCCCTATTGGGGTAGGCAGAGAAAAGAGATCTCAGCTGAAACTATTTAAGGTATAGGAACGATGATTTGTTTAAATTGTAATAAGTAGAACAAACTTGACAATTGCTTTTCTTTTGTTTCGTGGATTGGCATTTTTGAATGAGGCCTCGGAAATTGGCATCTTCAACATTTCAGATAATGTTTTAAAAAAATACATATTTTGCTTTCTTAGTAATTGAGATGGTTGTTTTGACGTTATTTTTTATGTATTTGTTTATTTTATTAATATATATATACTCGTATTTATGATATGCGCTTATAATTTAATTGGGTTTGCCTGTATCTACAGTTAATCATCATCATCACGAAATTGGGGTAAGTAGAGATACCAGATTTGCAATTCGTTCTATCCTAGCACATCTTTCGTTTATGTCCCTTGCGTACACCTCATCGTATATTATCTCCTATTATAAAGAGGTGTTGACTCTTCCCTCTTTTAGATTTTTTCATTTGTTTGTGCTACGTTTTTTTAGGGTTTCCCAAACAACCTAACTAAAGACGCACCTTCTGTACTACCATTTATTTTTTTGTAGAATTTCCACCCTTCACTATTTCTACGTGGGGGAATATCTTAATGTTCCTTTTTTAACGTTATTTAAATCCGCATTCTTTCCTTAAGCCCTCCCTCATCCCTTATTCTGTCTTACATTGTTTTTCCACATAGTCTATGCAACACTCTCATTTATACAGCATTTATTTTGCTGTAACATTCATACTTACATCACTTTTTTGCTACGTCCAAGATTCGCTTGAATATCATATTTGCATTTCTTAACTTTTCCGCCTACGAAATACGCAACATATGTCGATAAGCCCAAATTTAAAACACCTTCATTTTATGTATTATTTATAATTAAGGCATTGACATTGTGGAGGTTTAAAGACATTATAATTTATTTTATCAAACACTATTTATTCCATTTTATGTAACGGTATAACCCTACCGGTTTCAAGGTTTTCACCTTATCATCAACGGATTTTTCCTGTTACACAAAGAGGGTCTGCTTCTAGAGTTAGCTTATTCGTTAGGAGAATATCAGCTTGGATTCTTCTCATACTGCTAGGCGATGACCAGAATATACCCACAATGTCATTCAGTTGGTTCAATATCTCTATACCACGCGTGACTGGGTTTTAGCCATGATATTTGTTCTGTAAGTTGGTATGTAGAACAGTGGGTGATTCCTTGCACGGCTATATTTATTATGTACATATAAACTTAGAGGTTTCTAGAATCTCGGAACAGTTAAAGCAACTTTGAAAAACCTTTAGTAGGAATATCACAACGGATTCTTGCCTTCTTGTTTCGATGCTTCTGTAGTTACACACCGTGAGAAGCTATTAAGCCAATCACCGCTCGCATACGGAATGACCATCTTGAATAAATTTTCCGATATTCACATCTTCCATATTTCGGTTAATATATTGAGGATAGAGCTTCTTAATAAACTTTATATTCATAACTGAGCCACTCCACAGGGAAGCACGAATGATCTATTTTTAAAAGAATAGATATGACCGAAGTCATAGGTCTTATTCCCCGAATACTAGGCGGGAAAAAATGCTTGTGTCATTTAGAGGAGTATCATAGCGCGGGATTCGAACTGACAACCTTCCACACGAAGTTACAGCGCGGTCATGCACCTCTTTCTTCCTATTGTTATTTTTATATTTTTATTTATTTATTATTTTCTTGTGTTATACTCGTACATTTAGCTTGATGTAATTGAGTTAAACCTACGTCAAATACAAAATAAAATACATCAAAATGATTAAATACTTTTTAGTGGTACCAACGCTTGTTGCATAAGATTTTTCTTATACAATACCTTTTGTTCGTCAAATTAGCTTAACTCTTGAATTAAAAAAGATATAATAATGATTTATAAAAATAAACTTCAGTTCCTGGTGTAAAAGGAAAATTAAATTTCTTTTTCTTACAATGTTGCATAAATTTGTTGTCTGTAATTATCGTCGACTTCAATGAGTGAGGAACATTTTCTTTCTTTCTGTTTTAAGACATTCAGATTTTTTGTTCTACTTTTTCCCAATTCAATGAAAAAAAAACACAGATTTCAAGAATTATTTGTTCAGAAAACTCATAAATCTAATGCTGGTTCCAACGACGGGAATCGGGCGACACTCCTGAGTGTAAATAGTAGAGATGACGGACTTAAGGTCCGACGTCACGAGATAATAAAAAGGATTCGTAGCAAAGTAACTATACTTATAAAGTGGCTTAAGGATTAAGGATAAAGGCTTAAGGATTAATGATAAAGGATTAAGGATAAAGTGGCTTAAGGATAATAAAAAGGATTCGTAGCGTAGTAACTATACTTATAAAGTGGCTTAAGGCCTGGAACTCTTACAACCTAGCAAGTTGCCAGCATTTTCACAGAAAACTTCAAATGCAACAAAACTATCCTTTGACGCTCGGATCGGAGTAGCCAATCGGTCTGAAGATGAGCCGATGTAAGGGTGGGTGGAGTTCCCTTCGGTAATTATTGACTCGAGTGTCATCACAGCACAACAAAATGCTGCCTGCGAATCGCTCTAAATTGCCGCAAAAATTGGAAAGCATAAAAGTTTGCATGGCTAGAGAGAAATTGGGTAGTCCAATAACTTTGATACACCTACGGGGAGCCGCAGAGAAAAAAAAATTTAGTTGATGACTTCTCGTTTCAAGAACCACCTAAAGATTCTCATCCATGTCGACTTCTCCATAGGCAAACTGTTCCATTGAACAGGTACAGCAACACAGAAGTCCTGTCGGAACCCTGGTCTTAGTAACCCGAGCTTGGCACGATTATCGGTTCATCACTGAGGTTGCGGATCTCAGAGCTCGACTTTGAAGTTCAAAAGACGCTGTTAACAGACGTTTTGAAAATGGCAGCCATCCGTCTACGAGGGGCGATGGAAACGCAGCATTTCCTCTAAGTCTCGGGCAGTTGTGTGGAGCTATGTTACATATCTTCCTGTGACTATGCATACCAATATTAGAGTTACACATTCGTGCACAAACATCCCAGATCATGTTGGATCGCACCTCCGTGCCTGAGATTTACTGCTAATGCTGTCTCCTCTTCGCCAGCTCCCTTTACTATTATAGTTGGTATCTTGGACCACTTTTACTGTATGAATTATCTTTATCCACTTTTATCGATATTGTGCATCAGACCCCCACACGTCAGTATCCATTTCAAAATCCTTGTGGTCTCTTTTACATATACGAGTATCTCTGAAACCTCTGATCTCCGTGAAATATTATTGCATTACAGAACTCTACGTATACTCGTAGAACATCCCTAGGCACTCGACTAACTTCCACAAGCCTGACTTGGCTCAATCAAGGAAATCACTTCTACTTTAGAAGGACAAATATATCTTGTGATACAAAATAAATAAAGTTGGTCTATCAACTTGCTTGTTCCAAACCGACGTAGAAGCACGTGAACTTTTTTCTAATGCCTTATGTTTGCCTAAGATTATATTTTCTCAGTGTTATCTTAAAAAAATATCATACTTATATTGCTTAACAATAATACAATATTTATACGTATAGTTGGTGAATCCAGAGGCTGTTAATATGTAGGTGGCCTATTTTTTTCTTTTCTTTTAATATCAATATTATTTCTTTGGTGACGATCTCATAACAGCGCCCACTTTAACATGGATTCACAAAAAAAATCGGCGTAGTTATAAAGAAAGCAAAATGTCAATAAAAAATGTTATTATATAAGAAACATTGTATCATATCTGGTGGTTTTTAAGTCTCTAATGTTATTTATTGTACTCGTACGATATTAATAATAAATTTCATCGTATATAAAATCGAGTAGCTTATTACTTTATGACCTCCGTTGTATATTTGGTTTTCACCCGAGAGTTTCGGGTTTGGTTCCCGATGGTGCCCGAAAAAGAAAAATAAAAATAGGCTTCTAGTACTCGTAAAATAGTTTGCTTAGTAACAATACTTACACGCGTTTGACATGTGCGAGTGTTGTAGTACAGTGGTTCTTCACCTTTTACTACTCGCGGCCCCCTACTTTTTTACTAACATAATAATCATTAAGATTTATTTTAAAAGTGTTTTTTTTTGTCCATTCGGATATCGATTGAATGTCCGCATTTAGATCGTTCAGCACCGTGTGAAAGCAATTTTGATCGAAATGAATATATATCTGCAGGTCATCCGTATACACATGATAAAAACACTTAAAAGATGATATTATTGGGTTGATAAATATAGTAAAGAAAAGTGGGGACAGAATTCCACCTTGGGGAAACCCTGCAGAGAGATCACTCCTGTCAGATATATGCATCATTCTGGCTGGTCGGAAAATATTCCCACATGAAATAATAATCCCTTTTTTGTTCTTTCAATCCATCCTTTCTCTCCAATGTTCAATAGTGTCTAATGTACACATACTCGTAGTTATAGTTATTAACTCTCATTTTTAGCAGATCTCAACTAACCTTCTATAACCTTCTTCTTCTCAGTGTCATGTCAGGTTCCCCCAACGTTGAATATCACTTGACAGTAGGTATCTTTGTCCCCGGTAGCCCGAAAAAGATCCCCAACGCTCCTTATACCAGTCCAATCACGTATATTACGGAGCCAGGAGATTTACCTCCTGCCAACACCTCTTCGACAGGAGGTGTTAGCAAGAGGCAAATAATATAACTAATAACTATAACCTAAGTTATGAATATTATTGAACACTTCTGATCCCGTGCGTTCGATAAGGTTTTGGAATTCAATGAAACACGTTGATAAGGTACATGAAGGTCGTAACTGATGCATTCACTGAGCACTTAGGGTACCCGCTGTGTGAGCTAACTCTGTGTCGCAATGTTTTCCTATTGTTGGGCAACTTATTGTTGGACTAACAACTTCTTCCTTGTTTTTTTATTGTAGTCTTCGGGGCTTTGTTATGAACAATGGATTGATTGAAGAAGATTTCTAAAATTCTCTTTGTTGGTCAACTTTTAAAGTCGTCTGTTTGTCGCTGTTATAAACTACATACGCTTAAAGGTGTGATCTACAAATAAGGAGGTATATAATCCCCACGAGAAGTCAGAATTACTTTTAGCTTCCAAAAACCGAAATGACAAAAGTCAAAATTACTAATTATTTTTTAACAACATGCTAAAAAAAATATTATGGAATCCTAGGACTTTCCTTTGTGTACTCGTATATGTTTTATACGGTATAGATACATTTAAATATTGTTGAAGTGAAAAATAAATCAAATTAATTGTAATTTGTTTTATCAAACACTGTTTATTCCACTTTTTGTTCAGTGCAGTCAGATATATGTTATGCAGCATTCTGGCTGGTTTGGAATAAACAGTGTTTGTTCAGTGCAGTCAGATATATGTTATGCATCAATCTGGCTGGTTTGGAATAAACAGTGTTTGATAAAACAAATTACAATGTTTTTAAACCTCCACAATGTTAATACCTTAACTATAAATATTACATTTCATTAAGTTTTTGGGTGTAAAATAATGTATGTAAGTTAAAAGAGTAGACAATGGTCATTGATCAAACCCGAGTGTTCTTTCTTCTGTCAACCAAACATGCTTCTTTTCGTATTAAACCCTGTATTATAGTATACTAGCCCATATTTAAAAATCAATAATAATTCTTTCTCTAGCTCAATTTGATTTTTCAGTCATATTTATCGAATCATTTATTTTCAGACTACAATGTCTTATATAACAATGTATAACAAATAAGCAGCGTATGCTTCATTCATAACAAAGTAAAAAATATCCCAAAAATTGAATCAATTACATTCAAAATAAAATAATAGAAACAATTATAAGATAAAAAGTAAATAACAAATAAGTATGCAAGTACACACGTCAAGACTCATAAAAATCCGCAATATCCTAAATTATAATATTACGCTAAAAAAATAAATTACTCGTATGTTACGTGCACTGTAATGCCAGCAAGAAAAACACACAAGTAGCTTATCTATTGAATCTAATGGAATATTTTTTTTTGCATATTATTTTTGTTTACAAAGAGTTTCTTGTAAGCAAATAAATTAAAATAACCTTTAATCTAGGAACTCGATAAGGGACAACAGTTAATGTCAAAACCTCACTAATCATAATTAATATTTATTTTCATATTTGTTCAAAGTAAAACGACTATCGAATGCGTGTTATATATGTTATGGCAATTATATTGTATTATTTAGCTGTTAAAACCGTCTGTGTAATATTGTTGAATAAATAATCTTTGTTTATTTTTGATTACTTGTTACTTTTCCTAGTACCTGAATTAATTAATTGGTCGTCCTGAAGAAATTTCGTAATTTTTAAGACAAATTTGTAGGGTTCAACGTAATCAAGGTTCACTAAATAGTTGTTGATGGTGTTTTTCGATATTTTCAGTGTCTCGGCAATGTCTCGTTATTAAGACAATTAGGGTCCGTCTAAAGGCGGTAAGCTCACACTGCACTAAACCAGGTGCCACTGACATTCACACGAAAAGGAGACTATAGATTCATATAAAAAAAAAACAAAAAAAAATCAGAATGTGCATATTTTAAGCACTGTCAAAAGTGAATACTTAATGTTTCAAGATGCTAATATATAACTTTCAAAACAAGTTTAAAAAATATAGTTATAAAAGATTGATCACTGAATAATAAATTGAACAAATTTAGGTTTTTATTTTACTATTTATATTCGTAAATATATATCTTTCTTTTGCACAAGAGACTTGGATATAATTTAAATGCCTCTTGCAGCAGGAAATGAAAGTAATCGCGAAAAGAAATTATGGCTGGTTCGTTACAAAGCTGAAGAAACGGCCGGTCTCCGCTGAAAATATAAACAAATTTCGATTTCGGACATAATTCCATAACGCGGAATCTAAAAGTATTAAATTTAACTAAATAATGCAGCCAATAGTGGCGCAGTTAACCGTCTATTTCTTATTTTTAATAATTATGTAAATTGAATGTAATCGTAGTTGAATCGTTTTCTCTTTGTATTGTGTTACTCCTCCATTGTATACAGTACAACATTGCGGGATTGTTGCCATGTAATAATCTCTTTCAACTAACCAAAAATATGTTAAAAAGAACTTAAGTGAGAAACAGACTGGAATAAATGTGCTAAACCTTCATAATACTATACATTCAGCATGTTAGCAAGGATTTTATTCTTCACATTATACTCGTACGGATATTTCCTGTTACATAATGTGGGTTTAATTTTTTATTCATACGAAATAATATTAGGGAGGATTTCTCATAGTGTTAGGCGGTGTCGAGTACTGCGTCACTACATTGATTCAATGTCCCTAAACCATCACATTGGTTCTGTAGGTTGGTAAATTAAATATTGGTGATTTCTGATCAACTAAGTGCCTCTAATATTGCGGGACAGTTGAATTTACATTGCAGTACTTTTAATATGAATTACGTGATGGACTTTTGCCTTCTTGTTTCGAGGCTTCTATAATTGCATACAGTTATAAATTCAATATGGTGTGCATATTTTGGATAATCACCCTTTGTTCTATACCATAAATATTTCAAGAACTTTTTGTTTTTGTTCTAGCATATTATTTGGTCAGTGTTATTGCATGGAGTGGAATCATGGACCCTCAAAGTTGGTAGTATGAACAGACTGGAATCATTCGAAATGTGGATGCGCCGGAGAATGCTATGGATACCCTGGATAGATATGGTCAGCAACACAAGGGTTCTTCAAAGAGCCAAAGTTGATAGAGAGTTGCTGACTAATATTAAAATCCGAAAGGTGTCCTACTTGGGTCATGTACTTAGAAAAGCAAAGTACAAATTACTGCACCTGATCATTCAAGGCAAAATAGAAGGCCGAAGAGGCGTTGGCAGGAGGCAAATCTCCTGGCTCCGCAATATACGCGATTGGACTGGCATAAGGGGCGTTGGAGATCGTGATATTCAACGTTGGGGGGACCTGACATGACACTGGGAAGAAGAAAGAAGATTGGAGAGACACATTTTGGAGAGACAAAACAAATTTTCGAGGCATATTCTAGTTTAGAACGAATTAAAACAATTATATTAATGCTATCAAAGTCTTGAGTGATTCTAATTGTAAAACCTAAAAGGTTGTATCAGTCCGATACCAGTTGCAAAACATGACTAACAAATGTGAGACCGGCTTAAAAAAATACCCCCAAATTTGTCTTAACGACATCTGCGAGAAATACAAAACTGCTTTCCGGACAGCATATTCAATATTACACATTTGATTTAATTGATTCGTCAGACGCATTATTTCTTAAGCGTCAATTAGTGTGGAGAAACGAGGATAAAACATGATTAGATTGTAACCGGTAAGATCAGTTGGTCCAAAAAGATAAACCTGATGCATTAATTTTATGATTCAAATGCAGTGACGAGTGCTTCGCAAATCTGATAAGATCTCATATAAGATTATTTCTATTTGTATTTCTTATCTACATTTTATTATACTTATAATTAAAAATTTACATCCTTTTAATGGAAACGCGAACTGTAGAATAAAAGTTGACAACAATGTAAAAAAAACCTCCATTACGTGAATATATAGTAGATGAACTTTATAACCACTTCCCTAGACAAGGCCTGTAACGAAGTGGTCTTATCTTTATCAAAATTTTATATATTTGTTTTTTATTATGAGAGGGTTTTCCCGTTACTGGTGCTGTGTCATGCAATTGTCTGCTTCTAAGTGTTAAAGATATGGGTGGCATGTGCAGCTTTAGGAAGCACTTGAAGACAGCCCTTTTTTGGTCTTATAAAAAATTATCAGTATATAATAAATACACTTTTTAGCGGATGTCCTTGAAGGACGCGATGATGATTTTGATTGTTTGGTATTTAAATAAAATACGTCAATTAGCAATGCGGAAGCAGAGAGTGAATGAATCGATGAATAATAAATAGTGGTTAATGATGCTTTATTTATCGGTAAGTAGGTATTTATACATTTCAGAATGGGCGCGGGAGTGCGCCCGCAATATATTTTTATCTCACTCCTGTGCGTGCAGAGATGGTCGATTGAAATATTGCAGACGTCGCGAATAATATTGTGGGTAGACAATTTGTTGGCGAAAACGGCGAGACAGCGTGATGCGTTCTCTTTCTACTGTGGAATGTATCGTAAATAGTATTTTCGGGTAAACAATTTCAATGTTTTGGTATGCGACCTTTGGACATATCCGAAGGTCGTTTCGTCGGTCGTTGACCGTGTGTGACGACAATATTCAGCGACGACAGTAGTTCCTACAACTTCACCTAAAGCTGAACATGTTACTATCACACATTAAAAGATTTATTTGTAGTTCGTCATCCCTTGATACATTTTTTACGGTTTTCTTACCATATATGTTGATCTTAACATATTCAGATGCGAGGAAAGTACCTAATATAATGACCGTAGTCACCACCTTTCTTTCTTTACATTCAACATCATTATATTTATTTTGTAATATCTTTAATCTGTCAATAATAGTGAGTACGAATCCCACAGTAGAGTGCTCTTGAGGCGAGTCAGCTCTCTAAACGGCATTTCTCTAAACCAAATATTCCCAAAGTGGTCTATATGGACCCCCAAGGGTCGATTTCGACTTGCAGGGGGTCTATGTCAGCGAGAAAAGAAAATGGGGGTGCACGAGATGTAAATGGGGGTCCACGTCAGCGGATCCCATCTAGGCAGATCATCATCAATATTTAGGCGTTCCGTAAACGTCGTATTACACCTAACACAGATTTTATGTACATATATGTATATATTACAAGACGAACTGATTAGAATAAGTACAAACGAAGACTTAAGGTGCAGTTCAGAAAGAAGTATCAGCAGTCCTAGCTTCAGAAAGATATTCCTGTTGCTTATCCTGTATTATGGACTGGACTATTGCAAAAAAGTTTTTGTTAGCTTTTCCATCTTCATACCTCGTGGAAAGAGGTTTTAGGGCGGTTGACAATCTTCTTACGAAAAAAAGAAACCGAGTGCAAATCACTGAACGTGGAGATTTAAGACTATAGCTTACTAATTTGAAGCCAAATATTGAACCATTGTTATCAGAGCATCAGGTTCATCCCTCTCATTAACAGTATTATTTGTGTATTAATTTTATGTAAGAATTTTACTAGGTTTTAATTTGTTTCGTTCCAAAGCCAAATATTAACTTTAATTTTGTGCCTTTTCAATAAAGGTATGAATAAAAATTGTACATGATTTTATTTCATTACAATTGTCCACTCGACAAAAAAATCATATCAAGGTGAACAGCACTGTGTCAGCTGTCAAAAATGCATTTGAAGTTAATAAGTTTAGGAAAATTCCATATTAGGCAGGCAGGGGGTATACGGAAAACAAAAAAATCGGCAAGTGGTCTACGGGGCGAAAAAGTTTGGGAGACTATGCTCTAAACCAATTGTCCTTTTAATATTATTTATTACCCAGAGCTCTACTCATATCGTCAAAAATATCATTTCTGATCTTATTAAAGAAAAAAAGGTGTTGTACCACTGAGGATTATTTGACATATTGTTTTTTATCTGTTAATCCTTGAAATATATTTTTTCAAAGTTTCCGACTCCTGCTCAGCAGTACAACATTCAATATGAAAAATATTTAGAAAACGTGTGGAAACATCACGATTTTGTGTGATTTTCGTTATAAAACTAATCTAAATATGACGTCCGGCGCTAACATTCCTTTCAATAGCAACTCCTTAGACCTATTGGCCGTATACGAGTACCATATATGATATATTGTAAGCAAAAATAACAAATTCACAAAATATTCGTACGTTATCGGTTTAATATTGACGCTCGGCGCTGCTGTAGCGACCAGGCGTGATCTGTCCTCTGTTAGAATTTTTAAAGTAAATTCTGTTTAATTAGATTTTTGACTATTTAAGTATTCTTGAAGCTGTGCACAATATTTCATTATAAGCTGTGCACAATAGTCTATTTCATAATTGGTTCTAATCCATAACAGTGTATTTATCGTCATTTTGCCTGTGCTTGTTTTTTTATTGCGACAGTTATATTATTATTGCGTAATAGTTACTAAATTGATAATCTTTGTGTTTGGTTAATGTTTGTTTTCTTGATTAATATTTCAATTAAGTCGATTTTTTATTATTGTAAATGTCATACAAAATCTAATCCTGCTAGTGTAATTAATTATTCATTAAAAAATTGAATTAATTTTCGGTTGTCCTTTGCGAGACATAATATTTGACTAGTTGCAACCCGTAAAATATTCACGGAAGTAAAATAAATTCTACATTTATGAAAATGTGTATTCATAAATGTAAAATTTGTTTATATATATCATTTATACATCGTCCCCTTCACCGGTTCAAAAATTGTTAGCTAGGTATTTAAAATTCGTTCAGTATCACGGACCTACCGATATTCAAATTTCGAATTACTTTCGGAGAGAATCCAAGTATTCCTTTCTCGCTCTCTTGTATTCAAAATTCAATTCTCGTATTCTTTCTTTGGCGACAACCGTCGTACGGGCTTTGGCCTATTTATAATATTTGATTTACTAAAAGCCATATCTTGACCGCGTCCATGAATGTTGCGTTTCTTCTTACTTCGTGGAACTTTTCCTTTTATAGATCAATTCTTAAATTTTTGAAGCTTAATCAGTTGAAACTTTACTTGACTAGGATTTAAAGTTTTTAAATTAAGTTTTATTATATTGACTCGTATAATTGCGTGGTGACTTTTATTTGGTGGCACAAATCATCCTAATTTGGGTGGATTGCCTATTATCGAGAAAAAAAACTAGCATTTATTTCATTCATTTCATCGTATGTCGGAGAAATGGATGCTGTATGCAGTTTTAGGATGCACTTGAAAACTACCCTTTTTTGGGAAGTCATACCGAATTTTTGGTTGAATATAAACACTGCACAAATACATTACATTCCACCTAAAGCCGAATGTGTTACTATCACATATAGAAAGATCTATAAAGGTTTCTTTGTAGTTTTTCTTTCTTTGGTAAGCTTTCTGCGGTTTTCTTAACAAATATTTTTTAAACATATGGAGGAAGTTCCTAATTTAATGACCGCAGCCACCACTTCCGATCCTTACACTCAACTTGTTCTATTTGTTGTAATATTTTTAATTAGTCAGTAATAGTGGGTTCGAATCCCGTGCTAGAGCGCCCTTGAGAAGGAGAGTCTGCTCTGTAAACAGTGTTATATAAATTTTCCTTTTATTATCATTGTGATGAAAAAAAAATGTGTATCAACTCGAATTTAATCCGCAATTTTCGGGTTGAAAGTCAGACGTCTTATCAATTAGACCGCGGAGGTCGTCCATCAATCCTGTAAGTCAAATTCAAATTTAAAGAAAATTGATCTTAAGCAACGGGATGTTCGTTTAATTATCTGACAGCTAGAAAAATGTGGTTTGGGTTCTTTTTGCATATATACGAGTATAACTGGATGTTTTAGCAAAAAATATCCAACCCATAATTATGTCGTTTCTAGAAATTTGAGGGAACATATCAACATTTTTTAAGACTTATAATACGTACATTGTGCCCTTTTACTGTTGTGGTAGGCAAATATCATCTCATTTACTGATTTCTCGAACTTAACATATAACTCCTGAAGAGTAAAGTGGTGTAGTGTGGAGAAGTGAGAATTAAACTTCATTATATTGTTATTGGTGAGATCGGTTGGTCCAGCGAAAAAACTGATACGGTTAATTTTATGATTCAAATGCAGTCATGAGTGCTGTCTATATTTGATAAGAACTAAGATTAGATTGCGCATATTTTTTTAGTATTAACAATTCATTTAAAATTTATGTCGGTATAAATGGAAAGAAAAACAGAATACAACTTGGCCGAAAGAAATGGAGAGAAACAACGGGTGCTATGTGGACAATAGGCTACCAATGAAACTTAAGGACAAGATCTACAAGACAGTGATCAGGCCTATTGCCCTACATGGAGCCGGGTGTTGTCCTCTAAAGAAAAAAGAGAGAACCTCCGTGGCCTAGCTGGTAAAACGCTTGTCTCGCAACCCGGAGGTTGCTCGTTCAAGTCCCGCTGGATATCCGATTTTTTTAAAAAGGATCCCAGTCTGGTTTTAACTTAAGACCTCTTTAACATCTTTCTAGTTGGTTGGAAGAGATTGCCACACGGCAATAAACTCGCCAGATTGTACTGTATACAATGAAAGTGTAATACAATATTATAAAGAAAAAAAGAGGAACAACTGCTTCATGTCGTAGAGATGCGCATGCTACGGTGGTCACTGGGCGTCACTAGATTGGACAAGATCCGAAATGAATAAATTTACGGAACAATCAAAGCGGTGCCAATAATACATTAAACCCGAGAAGCACGACTGCGCTAGTGTGGGCACGTGCAACGACGATGTGAAGGGTCTACGCTAAAGACTGCCATACACTGCGAACTCCCAAATAGACATAGAAGGAGTCCCATGAAGAACCTACATAAAAAAGTGGAGGAGGACATGACGATACTCGGACTATTCCCGAGTGATTGTTGAGATGGAGTAAGAAGGTCCCTGTAACCGACCTCTAATGGAGGGGATAAGACGACGGAAAATAAAAAGATTGTTATAGTGAAAAGGCCAACCGTAGAGTACAGTACATAACCACGCAAAACCCCTTCATTTTGTGGATATAGAAAACCACTTCACTAGATAAGGCCAGTGAATTTCAAACCAGCACCTACATAATCCAACCGCATCATAATTTCAACAACCATATCAAAATCACCTACGTAATCCAACCGCATAATCTCAACAACCATATCAAAATCACCTATATAATCCAACCGCATTATAATCTCAACAACCATACCAAAATCACCTAAATAATCCAACCGCATCAAAATTTCAACAACCATATCAAAATCACCTACATAATCCAACCGCATTATAATCTCAACAACCATACCAAAATCACCTAAATAATCCAACCGCATCAAAATTTCAACAACCATATCAAAATCACCTACATAATCGAACCGCATTATAATCTCAACAACCATACCAAAATCACCTACATAATCCGACCGCATCATAATCTCAACAACCATACCAAAATCACTTACATACTCCAAACGCATCAAAATCTCAACAACCATATCAAAATCACCTACATAATCCAACCGCATCAAAACCTCAACAACCATATCAAAATCACCTACATAATCCAACCGCATCAAAACCTCAACAACCATATCAAAATCACCTACATAATCCAACCGCATCAAAACCTCAACAACCATATCAAAATCACCTACATAATCCAACCGCATCAAAACCTCAACAACCATATCAAAATCACCTACATAATCCAACCGCATCAAAACCTCAACAACCATATCAAAATCACCTACATAATCCAACCGCATCAAAACCTCAACAACCATATCAAAATCACCTACATAATCCAACCGCATCAAAACCTCAACAACCATATCAAAATCACCTACATAATCTAACGGCATCATAATCTCAACAACCATATCAAAATCATTTCCAATAACACTACATCACATACTTTTGCATGAGTCATTCATTCACGTACCTATGTGGAGACCTCCAAAATCTCTTCACTCCTCGTTATTTCCCTTTCAAAGATCCTGGCAGAGAGAAGATATCTCTACTTCATTCTGTCTTCGCCCACATTTTTCTCTTCTGTCACGCCCATAAATCTCGACATGCATACTCTTCTATTATGGAGACTTTTCACTCTTTCAGAATTTGTTTTCATCTGTATATTTTATAGATTAACGTTCAAGTGGAAAAAACTTGAAATAACACGGTTTTATCATTTTATGAAATTGGAGAGCGTTAATAATGATTTTACCCGTTTTGTACAGACATTATTGTGGTTAACATAATAATATAATAAAATGCGTGTTGATTTATAAATTTCTTTCTTTGTGAAAGTTGTTTTTGTATTGATAAATTCACATTTATCGATTTTTATCTTCAGTTTCATAACTATTGGTCTACATAATATGTAATATAATAGTTTCGATTTTACACTAATGATTTGTTCAGCTAAATTTGTAATCCAGTATTTTAAATTTGTGTTTAAAAAATATAATAGCACGAATAATTATTGTATAATATCATTAGTGTTTTTTCTCTGGTGACTAATACACAATTTGCAATAACAAACTCCGTAAAAGAGATAATTCGTAACTTCCATCTTTCATCACAAAAATATAGTGTGACTATGGTAGAAAAGCTATATGTTAAACTTTATCAATAAACTCAGTTAGATGCCAAGCTATGGTTGACGACAAATCTATTGAACAAATGATGCTATTCAAATACGAGTATGTATCTTGTTGTCAATGTGCTCAGCTACAATGATCTCTACATATAAATAAGAGGGCGAATAAATTAAGCTGCTGTTGTGCTCCGGATGAATTAAAGATATGATCGAAAATAATAAATACATGTCTAAGAGTAAGGTCAAAAATTATAAAACATCTGTGAGACCAATCATGACATTAAGAATAGAGTCTAGAGCATATGTTATATAATAAAAACCACTACAGGTAAGTTAACAAATCTCGTATTCAAGAAATATATGCAGTTGAATGTTGTATTGTATTACACTTTCGTTGTATACAGTAAAACCTGGCGGGCTTATTGCCATGTAGCAATATCTTCCAACCAACCAGAAAGATGTTTAGAGGCTTTAACGGAAAACCAGACTGAAATTCTTTAAAAAAATCTGAGTACCAACGCAAATCGAATTTGCAAATTCCAGTCTGGGAGACAAGCGTCTTACCAACTAGGCCACGGAGGTCGTCTATATTATGAAATACACAAACAGCAGAAGATACTCGTGCTATCGAGTCAATTTGGAAAGGATTAATAACACAAGGGGTCTCTACATGATAATACATGAAATACCTGCTGGAGGTCGTCCCCTAGGAACACTGTCAAAATTTCAAGACAGTGAGTTATGATGATAAGTAGAAAAATAAATACAATAGAAAACGAAGATTTTTTCCGCACTCTTTATTATTTTATTGTATTTCGTAACATCAGAACTGTTGATTTGGACATATTGAAGACTATATTATGACCGGAAGACAACTTCGTCTTCGGCTCCATTACCGAGCTTTCCGATTTAACACCACTACAATAGGCACGGAACTCGCAGTTCGTCATTACATGTATTAGCAATACTACGCACACGTCTTGCGAACGAAATCGTAACACACGTACTCGTAAATTGATAGATTTTTTCATCGAAATTTCAACCGAGAAGACTCGATACTTCGAATGCAAATTTTAACGATGATTAATGTCGATTCCTCTCGCGGAAGTCGGATACGGCGGGTAAATAAAGAAATTACTCAAGGAAATGGCTTGTTCTGCTATTTATAAACACCATTTATTGGCATTAATGTTTCTTAATGCCTTTTCCGCAAATTCCAAACATGGAAATACATTTATTTTCATGTCGGTCGGTGACAATTTTCGCATTTTTCATTCGTATACTATTGTATTCATATAGTGTCTTTTAAGACAAAAATAATGTTAACATGCATTCGTATATTCATATAGTGTCTTTCAAGATAAAAATAATGTTAACTTCATTCGTATATTCATATAGTGTATTTTAAGACAAACACTATGAGTATAATAAATATTTATGCTAAGGCTTTGATTTTTAATTACTTAATACGCATAAAACCTGACTCAATGCCCATTCAAAAATACCGACTAAAGAAATATCGTAAGACTTCGTAGTTCTTCGTTAAGTAAAAGCATATCCATCAATTAAATTATATTATTGGTTGTTCCGATCCAATTGATGGTTATAACACATGATGTCAAAAAAATTAGATGTTTCTCTAGCTTGAATTCCTTCATACATGTGTACATATATTGGTATCACTGGTAATTAATGTGTTGATTCCTTGGCAAAGGAAGCATGCTCTACTGTTTGTCCTCTATCTGATTTTTACAGCTAGTAACTGATCTTTTAAATAAAATTAAACATGATACTTGGCACCGATGGGCGTTGGATTGGGATGTAACTGGTGTAAATAAGGGCTGTAGATATAAATCAATCCAACAATATATCCATTTGAAACCATGGTTTAATGTAATTAGAACGAACAAGATGAAAGTGGCCACTGCGTGGTGGCTAGTCACCTTTACAGAATGGGCATTGTTGAAAATTCCGGCTGCGAGTATGGTTTGGATGATGAAACTATAGACAATGTATTTTTCTGTTGTCTTTTGCGAAACACATTTGATTTACTAAAAGCCACATCTTTATCTCTTCCAATGAATGTTGCGTTTCTTCTTTCGTCGTGGAACTTTTCCACTCATAGATCGATTGTTAAATTTTTGAAGCTTAATCAGTTGAAATTTTAAATTATCTAGAATTGTCTTTTTTTAAATTGATTAAATTATAGTGACTCATATAATTGCATAATGGCTTTAATTTGGTGGGACAAATCATCCTAGTTTTGGTGGATTAATAATCAATGGCACTACAGCCCATTGTGGGCCCCGGCCTCCTCCAGCAGTCGTCGCCATTCCCTCCTATCCTGGGATGCATTCCTTCAGCCCCTGATGCCAATCACGCTTGTATCACTCTGCACCCCATCCATCCACCTGAGCTTTGGTCTACCCATGCTACGTCTTCCTTGGGGCTTGGAAAAGAGTACCGTGTTAGGAATTCTATCTTCTCCCATTCTTGCTACATGCCCCGCCCAACGTAGCCTCCCAATTTTGATGTATTTTATAATGTTGGGCTCTTTGTATATGCTGTATAACTCCTCATTATATCTCACTCTCCAAGGTCTGAGAAAACACCTTATATCTCGGTTGTTGTCCAGAAAAACAAAACTTACAATTTATAAGACACTGCTACGACCTGTCCTCACATATGGGTCTGAATGCTGGGTATTGAGTAAGAAGGACGAATCTTCCCTTCTAATATTTGAAAGGGAAATACTCAGAAAAATATTCGGACCCATACAGGAAAATGGATCTTGGAGAGTGAGACGTAATGAGAAGTTATACAGTTTTGGTGGATTGCCTGTTATAAAAAAAGGTTGTTCCGATAATAATTCCCGATTTTAATATAATATCATTTCGAGCATTCTTTGTTAGGAAATATTTGTTAATTTGTATTTTCTTTACAGTTAGAAATCGGCTTTAATTAATTATCTTTTGAGTCAGGCATTTCATTTGCATTACTTTAATTCTTCAAAAATGAGATTGAAAAAAGAAGAATTTCCTGTTTTTTTTGCATGAATTTAAATTTGAGCATTATGCATCTCAAACAGCACGCAGTGTTAACCAAACAAGTGGTGAAGGAACCACTTCTGAACGAACAGTGCGGCGTTGGCCCGAAAAGTTTAAGAACGCAGACGTAACATTTCAAGTTGACGAGAGTCGAGGACGTCCTGCTACTGTTGAAAATGGCGAATTGAAAGTTTTTTTTGGAAGAAAACACGTAACAAACGGTACGGGAATTGGCACAAGAATTGGGTGTTCATTTAAAGCAAATTGAAAAAGTTTGATAATTGGGTTCCACATAAAATCAATTAAAAAAAATAACGAGTTGGGCTACGAAACATTACCTCATGGTGAGTAAGGCGACTCATTCGATCTATCGCCAATCGATTTTTACCTTTTCAAGCACCTCGATAATTATTTACGGCAGAAAAGCTCAAAATCAGAGAAGCTGCAGACAATACCTTTAAAGAATTCTTGGATTCTAGTCCGCCTAAGTTTTTTTCTATAGGCATATATAAGCTTGTAATTCGTTGTCAAAAGCGTCTAGAATCAAATGGACCTTATTTTGATTCATAAAGTTTATTTTTTTCTAAAGTTATGTTTGATTGAATTTAAAGGTTAAAATCGGCCATCATCGGAATAATCTAATACCTACAATCAAGTCTATTTTTTTAATAATTTATAACAAGCCAAACTTTAAGCCTCAAATAATTAACAATTTCTTTTACTCTCTTAAATAGGATATACGAAGTCTCTATTGTATTAGGTACTATTAAACCACAAATAATAATAATAATAAATATAGGTTTATCGATAGCAACATAGTACTAGAATAATATATTTTTTTTGCTAAAAAGCAATTAAAATATATCCTTCATAAAGTGACATCACTGCTGACAAGTATCATTCCTCAAGCGACCAATGTCTAAATTTCGGCCAGATGCGATACGTAGTTAACGTTTGGCATCCATCTGAATCGATTACTTTGACATTTGTCGCAACAATGGAAAAAACGAGTTCCGTGCCGTCATAAAACATTTTTATTTGTAATTTTATGACGCCAAAGTCGAGTTGGATGAAGTACACTGGGACTCTGCACCAGCGTTGAAGACTGGTACACGCACCGAAGATGAATCGCGTTCCAAACGTGCCGCTATTGTTGACTGTCGACCAAAACCGCATTTGAAAAGACATTTCAACGCAGTGTTTAGCGTCTGAAGGACTTTTTGCGTCGATTCGTGACTGTGGGCGAATCTTGGATCCATCACTACACATTAGAGTTAAAAGAGCAGTCAAACCAA
Source organism: Odontocerum albicorne (assembly GCA_949825065.1). Taxonomy (NCBI): domain Eukaryota; kingdom Metazoa; phylum Arthropoda; class Insecta; order Trichoptera; family Odontoceridae; genus Odontocerum; species Odontocerum albicorne. Next base: position 14,397,843 of record OX463861.1, read on the forward strand.
TGGACAACTGGTTAACGTGCGCCGAAGAAGGCGAAGACTGTTTTGTCGGCTGGGAAGATGATGGCTACTGTTTTTTGGGATTCTCAAGGAATCATCATGATTGATTATTTGGAAAAAGGCAAGACGGGAGCCTATTATGCGACATTATTGGACCGTTTGAAAGACGAATAGAAGGAAAACGGCCAACGGAAAAACGGCACACAAAAAAATTATTTTCCACCAGGTCAACGCCGTCCCACATATCGACTGTCGTTATGGCAAAAATGGATGAATTCGATTTGAATTGGTTCCTCGTCCACTATATTCTCCGGACTTGGCTCCGAGTGATTTCTTCCTGTTCCTGAAATAAAAAAATTGCTTGCTGTAATAAAATTTTCGTCGAATCGCTGGACCAAGTGTGTAACCCTAAAAAAAGACTGTCAAAAAGTAAAATAGTTTAAAAAAAAAAATTATAATTTTTTACCACATTTTTTCAAAGTTCCCACGTGTGTACATATATAAGAGTATATGTTATATCCTGAAATTGTGCATATATTTAAATGCAATGGAAAAGAAAAATACATTTAAACTATCATGGACTCATCTGACATCCTTCCAATTGAGATACACCCTCACTTAAAGAGGGGAGCTCGGCCGCGATGACATCAAATCAATAAATACGTACTTCAAACATACCTAGGTTAAGTATTGTAGATATGTGCTTTAGTTGTGACTGACAAATGTCCTCTTTGGCGAGCTGACGGAGGGTATGATGCACGGTGGTCAGCGCAAGGGATATAAGGACGTACTGCAGGAGACGCTTAAAAACAATTAATGCTCCGCACAACTGGGATCAAACATCAGCAGATAGAGCCAAATGGCGTAGAATTGTTGCTAGTTACCAGTGGCCCAATAGAGAAAGAAGACGCAGGCAAGCTGCAGATACTGAAGCTCCTTGCCCTTTATGCAACAGGATATGTCTATCACAAATTGGTTTATAAAGTCATCTCCGGTGGCACCAACGTAACGTCAAAGTACCCTGATCACCAACTTTGTATTGTGTCTTCTATTATACTCGTCACGAGTTATGGGCATTTATGTGACTAACACATCGCTATATTTCAATTGGTATTTAGTTCGTATCGCTTTAAATTTCCAATGATCAATCTAGTTTGCGAACTAGATTTAACTATAATATATCTGGGAACCGCATCTATCATCTCTAGTGGCTACTCAGCTTGCGTAGTCTAAAGGTTAGTAAACACGCTTAACAAGCGGGCGCCCCAGATTCTATTCCTGGCGGATCCACTTCCGGACTCGTTTAACTCTTTTGACATCTGAATTTATATATTTCCGTAGCTCGTCGTAAATTCTTATAGCGCTATGAAATAATACAAAAATCTGCCACAGAGTAAACTTGTTGATGGTCTTGGAACTTAGATTTCCTTACTATTATAATGATTGGGTTAATAGACGACTCCCGTGACCTAGTTCATAAGATGCTTGACTTCCACCCAGAAGTTAAGGATTCAATTCCCGATGAAACCTAAAAAAATAAAGGGTCCCAGTCTTGCAAAAGAGTTCGTCTGGTAAACTACTCACACGCGCTTGGCTTGCTGTGCACGATCTAAACTTGACACTCGTGAGATTGTTGTTGCTTCTTTACGTACGGAGTAGTATTGTCACCACGTGATGACGAACTACGAGTTCCGTGCCTTCTCTAGTAGTTCATAACTCGAAAGCTCGTTTTATGGGGCTGAAGACAATGTAATCTTCCGGCCACACTCATTAAGTTTATTTTATCAGTTCGAAGATTATTCAAGATACCATACAAAAGAAAATAATGGATTAATGCAAAAATGGCTGTCGTTTTTACACTTCTCGCGAACAACTTTTTACCCCAAAATTTTCCACCACAAAAAAAAGTTATATGGATTATTGAATATTAAGCATGTACAATAGTATATTATGAACTTTTAAAATCGAAAAAGAAAATAGGTGCTCTTATGTACTGTCTACAAAAAGACAATTTAAATTAGACATTGATAGAAAAACGATCTTGTGTACAGACGACCAACGTAGCCTAGTTGGTAAGACGCTTGTCTCTCAGCTCGGTGGTCGCGAGTTCGATTCACGTTGAAATCCAGATTTTTTTAAGATAGGGTTCCAGTCTTATTTTCACTTAAGGCCTTTTTAACATATTTTTGCTAGGTTGGAAGATATTGCTACATTGTAATAAACTCTACAAATCGTACTTTATACAACAAAAATGTAATATAATACAACAGTAAGGGCATTATTTTTAACTCCAATAATGCCAGATTACACAGACAAAATTGATTGACCTGAAATGGGAAATTTTGTATCCCCTATATTACCCCGATTTGACACCATATGCGATCATTTATTCCAATCCATGCAAAATAACGCTAAGGATAAACAATTTACTCTGTTTATACTTAGCGTAATTTTTAATAGGCAATCCACTCACACTATGATTATTTGTATGACAGAAAATAAAAATTGACTTGTAGGTGGGAGAAGGTTATATCCAATAATAGAAATTATGTTATTGATTTACTAAACATTGTTTCTTTTTCAATATTACATATATACATACAATCACATAATTCCCCTGTTGGGGTAGTCAGAGAGAATATAATAATCTTTGTAGGAATTATAATGATAAAAAGGCAATTTATATAGCGTCGTTTAGAGGACACTTATCAAGGGCGCTGTAACTCTGGACTCGAACACACTATTATTGGCAAATTAAAAATATAACAAAACAAACATATATAAGTTGAATGTAAGGATAGGAAGTTGAATGTAAGGATAGGAAGTTCAATGTAAGGATAGGAAGTTGAATGTAAGGATAGGAAGTTGAATGTAAGGATAGGAAGTGGAATGTAAGGATAGGAAGTTAAATGTAAGGATAGGAAGTTGAATGTGAGGATAGGAAGTTAAATGCAAGGATAGAAAGTGGAATGTAAGGATAGGAAGTTAAATGCAAGGATAGAAAGTGGAATGTAAGGATAGGAAGTTGAATGTAAGGATAGGAAGTTGAATGTAAGGATAGGATCTCATACAGCTCTTTCTTACCTTTCCTAAATATTTTATTAACTTGGTCCAACCATGCGTTTCTTGGTCATCACCTACCACGACTACCATTTATGCTTACATTATGAATTTGTTTAGTCAGTCTTTCGTCACCTATCCGTTCAACATGTCCAAACCACCTAAAAGTGCTCTTTTTCACTCATTTACTACACCTTCAATATTTGTTTCTTATTATAAAGAAAACTTCAACTACTTTCCTATCAACCTAGGACATCATTCTTCAACCTGCGGGTCGCGACCCGCAGGGGGTTACGTAAATAAAAATAACTAACGTGTACTAAAGGAATATAACACATTTTCTGAGGAAAACGAATACGTTTAATTAAAACAAATTACAGTTCAAGTTATTGTTAAATATTATTTACTACATTGGTTACCTGTTTATATAACGGTATAACCCTACCAGTTTCAAGGTTTTCACCTCATCATCAGGGGAGCACAAAATAAACCTGTTATGCTCCCCTGATGATGAGGTGAAAACCTTGAAACCGGTAGGGTTATACCGTTATATAAAGTGGAATAAACAATGTTTGACTAAACAAATTACAATGTCTTAATACATCCACAGTGTTAATGCCTTGACTATAAATAATATACGTTTCTATGGTATATCTTGTGATAGTATTTAGTAGATAGCGTATTTAATATTATCAAACTTAGAAGTAAAAGGTAACTATGTTTATTTTTATAGGGGGTTCGCGATGTTTTAATTTTTTATCTCTTTGGGAGTCGCAAGGCTTAAAAGGTTGAGGAACAATGACCTATGACAATAAAAAAAACTGGTTAAAATCCACAATAGCTAATAAATTACTACTCAACTGAAGTAGATTTACTCAGTGGTTTTTCGCCATCCGTTACTTGATCGCTCAAACATAGCATACGTACTCGTACATATCATATAAACTCAGTGATACATAATATTATACATATCATCCAGGTAGCAAGAAACCCACACGAGGTGTATTCACGGTCAGCTGTCGATCGTATCTGATTTGGTGTCAAAATCCACCCACATAACATAGACAATCGACTTTAGATTTTTAGTTTAAAAAATAAATTAAACACTATTTATGTTTGTATTCATTCGCAACTGTTGTATTAATTGAATTTTATTTATTATAAATGACAAAAAAGGATACAATAATAACATAGCAGAAGTTTAAAGACATACGAGTACATTTAAATAATCATAAAAATAACGTATTGCCCTTTCCCGATCATGCTTATTTACTATGCTCAGATAGCGTATACCTGCTGGCTGGCTAACTAGGAATTCCTGTTTTAAGTCAACCAGCTTATCGCATATGTCTATTTAATACTCTCATCACTATAAAAAAACATGAAAAAACAATATCTAGATATAGATGAGATTTACAGTTTAACACTCGTAGTTCAAGGAACAACATTTCAAAGAACAATTATAGTAAGATACCGCAAACAATAACCACACTCAAATTGGTATATGATGTACAAATACTAAGCAATAACCCATGGACAATAAGAAGATACGTTCCCCCATTATTTATTTCTCAATGTGCAACTATTGTACATTCTTGCAGATTCAGCAATGCGCTGAGAAAGGAACCATTCATTCAGTGTGTATTTGAGCTAAAAAATAAATAATTTCCACTTATCTGGCGATGCGTTATAATATACACTGTATATATGCGTGTATAAACTAGGTGCTTCAAATTTAGTGCCTTTTACCAAAATAAGTGTTCATCCTTTTAACACTGAGTATATTTTCTCTCTACTATTGTTCTTGGTCTTTTAAATGTGGTCAATCATCTTATGAGAACCATTTTCATTATATACATTTGTTTTATACTCAGAACGCCAGTCTTTGAAAAGTTATCCACTTGGATATATTAAGGGTTTTTTCGATATAACGTTTATAATATTCGACGCTCTTCCCCACCCAATCAATCCATACCCCAATTTCGCATTACATATACTTATTGTAGACAATTAATAAATTCCTTTTAGACAACATATTAAGCTATTCTGAATAAATGAACTATTTTTCTTATTTGCTTAGTCAAATCATCAACGTATGGTCCCATTTTAGAAACTTATCTATCATTATCTCTAAATATTTTATACATGCGCAAGATTTCAGTCCTTGACATTCACATACTATAGAATACACTAACGGTATCTAATACCATTCCCTGACGACAAGGACAGAGGTCATGGAAACCGGTAGTGTATCTATTTAATAAAACAGTAGTGAACACAAAGAAACATGGTGTTTAATTTATTTTATTAACTTAAAAAATCTGATGACTTTTAGCGTCCAGTGTTGTTACTGTACGAGTATGACATTCATAATAATTTTCAGCGTATTTAAATGTCTTCACAGTAAAAAATCGAGCAGAGTTGGTAAGACGTTTGACTTGCAACTGGAAGTTTCAGGTTCGATTCTCGATGATACCAGAAAAAAAGTGTCCCAGTCTAATTGGTAATAGAGTTTTTCAATAATACTCGCACCCGCTAGATGTGTACGTGTTTTATTGCCTCTTAACGTATTGAAGAGTATTGTTAACACGTAGATGAAGATCACGAGTTATATGCCTACTCCAGTGATCGTTTTTCGGAAAAGTCCGTTACGCGGTCACCCTTTTCAAAATACCCGTATCATTAATTCGAATATGTTTAAAAGTACCACACCAATAAATAAAATTGTGTTTATTGTTATTGTACATACATACGAGAACATAATACAATCACGCCATTTCCCTGTCGGGGTAGGCAGAGAGGGCAAAGCCTCCTCCACATTCATAAAACTTCTACGATTTTTCTAACTTTCTTCGTGTCCTTTCAAATTATCATTCACTTGATCCAATTATTCTTTCCTTGATCCCCCACTCACGATATTCATAATAAATTTCATTGTATCTAAAGACCTTGACAGTTTAATATCGAACAGTTTATATTGATCGGTCCACTTGACAAGACAGAGTAGAGTAACAGCATGGAATATTGGGAACAGTTCTCAGTGTTGACTGCAGGCCGAAGACCACTCGATTGCCCCAAATGTGGGTCACCACCGGCACCGAGCTCATAGAGCCGTTATGCGCTAATCGGCCGTGGCTCACACAGGCCAATACCATTGGTCATTATTTTTATCGGCGATGATTTTATGCTGCCGTGGAGAAATTTGCATTCTTAGCGCTGAAAGTTTTATTTTTCTTGAATTTCAAGTTAGAGGGCTGAACAATGATGAATGTATCAAGGGAAAACATTACGATTCTAAATAAAACACACATGGATTCATCACCGATAAACAAATGTCATGTAGTCCACGTATATTAATTATATTTTCCAAGTTCACGTTTTACTCCCATACATAAATTTTTCAACCATCAATTTTGAATATCTTGAATCTTTCTTCAATTTACCTATCCATTACATACATACTTAACATCATACCATATTCCTGTCGGGGAACATAGAGAGGATAGAGTGCTAGAATTTCCTATCTCGACACAAATCTTTCATCTCTTCTACTTCCATACATCTCATACAATTTCTCTGACTTTCTTCGTTTCTTTCTTTCAAAATATCATTCACTTATCAAACGATTTCACCCATATTTGCACTATATATTTGTTTTGATAGTCCACCTTCATTCATTCATTCTATATTGCCCAAACCATGAGTGCTCTTCTTCATTTTACTCAACACATCAGCCTTAAGTTCACATTCATCTATATAATCACTTCATACCGTATTCTATCATATTTTGTTACCTCATCTATTCATTCTTGTGCACGCATTTCTATAGCATTTATTCTGTTCCTTTCTCAGTCTTTTTCCACGTCTACATTTCACTCTCATACGTTAAATAAGGCACTAAAATACTATTTTAGACTATCATATTATCTTAGATTTTGATACTATCCATTAAACGGACAACATAATTGATTACAAACCTAACATATTATGTTGTCAGTTTTTATTTATTTATTTATTTATTTTGTTTATTTATTTATTTATTTTTTCAAAACAGGCTTAGCCCAATTACTTTGAAAATACAAAACATTAAAAAAAAAGAAAAATTACATAGAGGAAAAAAAAATAAGTTAAAAAATTATGTAAAATAAAAAATAATGCATATGCATACAAACGAGTATATACACACAAACATATTATACACATATATTCACAGTCATTTAGGTATGTTGATGAGTGCTTTCTAACGCGCTCATTCTAAGAAGAAAATTTACTTTTGCTTTTGGTAATGTGATATGAAATATGTCAATATCCGAAGCAGTCCCGTTCAGAAGAGTTAAGGCCCTTCCGACAGGCATAGCGGCTGGAAGGCCCATTATACGAGTATGTAGTGTAATTTGTGGTAATACGAGTATGTAGTGTAGTATGTAGTGTAATTTGTGGTATGTAACATACTCGTAGTTTGGATCTTTCCGCACTCACAAAACAAGGTCTAAGTCAAGTCTAACATATGTTTTATACGAGTATGTAGTGTAATTTGTGGTATGTAACATAGTTTGGACCTTTCCGCACTCACAAAACAAGGTCTAAGCCGGGTCTAACATATTCATGTTTTATGCATGCACTGAGACTCAGTCCACATTTTATTTGATTTAAAATAAAATATTTCTTGAATCTTGAAAAGACTATAGTTTCAATGTATGGTGCCATGTTTTATGTAAAAGGAAAAATAAGCAAATAAAACACTTATTGTCATTTTTACTCCGCCCCATTTACCATTGAATCACATTTCTCCTCACTTCTCTCCTACCTCATATTATATGCACTTGTACAGGAAATGTGTTTTTAGCAATTTAGTTTATCTACACCTGACGATGAAGACGGTTGTCTTCGAAACCGGTAGTAAACCCAAAAATAAACCAGTGGTGAACACAAAAATATAAAATAAGTGTTTTATTTAGTTATTTTTTCTTTTACATAAAATAAAATAGTTTAGTCTGTGGGCCCACGCACTGACACCTACTTGGAGCCAAATGTGATACGAGTATGTTTGAGATCTCAGTGGATAAGGGGCTGAATATTTTCTAGGCGACCCTAAACTAACGAGTACTGTCCACAAGGTACAATCACTCCAACATCTCACCACACCCCACTTAGTGGAGGACAGAGGTTGGTAACTTCTGCTCTGTGTTTTCTCTATCCTCTTTCCTAATCCTTTTAACTTCTATCCAACATTTTTATAATATTCTTGCTCCACGCAACATTCACAAGTGCACATTTTATCCGGGCAGCAGGGCTCACAATATATACAATATTAATACAATTCCTATATTATTTAGAGTTATTACGCTGTGGACATTGTTTTAATAAAGACATTGTAATTTGTTTACAACCCATAGATTATTTTATCAACCTATAAGTTGAAATAACCTGCCTTTGGAAATGCCTGTAGGTAGAGCAATCACACGTTTTAACTGTGTGTGTCCTCATATAGATATGTTTCATGTGTCACTCAGCTCCTTCAGGAAAAAACTCTTAAATTTAGTGAAATACTTGAAATAATTTCAGTTTTTATATTATTTACCATGCTATGTGTTGTCATATTTTTTTAGTATATAATATTTTACTATTGTCCTTATCAAACGAGTCTTAAAATTTTGAATTGTTTTCTACATTTTTTTGTACTTTTTATGTTCGATCCTTGTATAAATTAGGGAAACCTTGTAATATGCAAAAGGCCTGAAAAAAATAAATGGAGTTTAAACCTATTATATTGTCCCATCCAAGGTACAGTTACGGAATGATATTAACTGCAGTAACTATTCGTTCAATCGATATTTACCATGGAAATAGAACTTTCTACAGAAGTCTTTTGTCAATAATTGATTCATCGATTTGGTTCTCCTACTGACCTCCCACTGAGACCCCGGCCTACCGCTGTGCAGATAACCGATTGGATTACACTCTGGTTAGAATTTATTACTAACGTGGGAAAAGTATAATCGGAAATTTCTAACATATTTAGGTATTCTGTTCAGTCTTTCTGACAAAGAATATAATTTTGCCACTTATTGAAAACAGTTGCTAACAAAATAAGTGCCTTAAGGTTGTGTCATAGGGCATTATTTATATGACTTAGCAGTGACGTAGCGAGGGACTGGGGAGACAGTTGTCTACGAGCGCAGGACTAAGGGAGGCGCAAAGCTAGGGAATAAGATAACATTTTTTTAAAAGCTTTTCTTTAAATTTGCCACGCCGTGTCGGTGTCAGATTCTTTTTTTATTCAGTGTCTGTTTTTTTTGCTTTCCCTTTCACTTTGGAAATGGAAACTACAGTAAAAACTATTTGAAATAAAGAAAAATGAGGTTGATTTCGCCTTTATCGAATATATTGATTGTTCTGAAACGGTATAATAGGGCGGAGTATCATGACAGGGTTTTTTTCGTTGCTGATCTTGTGGCGTGGGATGGTCTACCTCTTTAGTGTTAGATATATGGGTGGCGTGGGCAGGTTTAGGAAGCACCTGAAGACAACCCTTTTTGGGAGGTCTTATCAAAATGTATGTTTATATATGAACACCACACACATACAATACACTACATCTAAAACTGAGTGTGTTACTATCACATATTGGAAGTTCTACAAAGATTTCTTTGTAGTTCGCCTATCTTTTTGTAAGTTTTCTGCGGTTTTCTTACCAAGTATGTTTTTCTAAACCTATGCATATGCGGGATGCCTAATTTACTGACCGTAGCCACTACCTTTTTATCCTTACTCGTTTAATTTATCCTTTTATTTTTATTGTTATTAGTACTGGTACTGATTTTTTTAAATAAAAAAACTAAATTATTACTGTTTTACAATAGTATATTTCATGACGGAGAGCATTTAGAGTTCATTTTATTATATGTGTGTACAATATATGTAACATGCATGGAAATCAATATTAAGATTTCTAAAGTATGTTAAAAAAATCATTATATTATACACTGAAATGCGTATACAACCTTTGCTTTGGCATTTGGACTTCCATCTTATTCCCAGTCGACATTTGGCTTACACTTTGTGCAAGGGGGCACAGATCTTTTCCCCTGACTCAGTAGACCCTCGGTACGCCACTGTGGCTAAGTATTCCTTAAATATTTGTTGAAACATCTAAGTTGCTGTTGATTTTTTGTTAGTTGGGGGCTTATAAGGTCTAGCCCTCATTTCAATCTGTGTTGAAGAATGTGAAATCTGTAAATATAGGTGTGAAAGTCAGTTGTGTTGCTTGTCTCGTTCCCGGATCGCTGTTCCTCTCCATCATTCCTTCTTTCTTCCGTCGATTGTTGATTCGCTTCTCTTGAAACTCTCCAATCTGTTAACACATTGTATAACCCAGCATTAATTCTATTGTCTATTACTCTTCTTTCAATATAGCACTTCGTGCGACCATCCGATGTGAACATTTCAAGATATAAACTTTTCTTAATTTACTCTATGCGAAATTTGTTTCATATTTTCACTTAGCATTTTCAGCTTTGTTCGTAGTCTGATCTGACCGGACGGGAAAATTGTCGAATTAAGTGTTGTCGCTACAATTCAATTGTTTTATATTGTCTTTTGTTTGTTGGTTTTAAAGAAAACCGTGCCACTGGGTCAGTTTGCATTGTTAAAACTGTTATTTTTGCGTCTTTTTCGATTTCAAGGACACAATTTAAAAAACCGAAAATTTCTCTACAAATAGAATTGAGTATATTTGAAGAGAAAAACCGAACCCATCCAACATATATTTTTTTATTTCTTTGTAAATCTCAATAACCATTCAGTGATCTTACAAAGCTAAGTTTATGATTTGGGCGTTTTATGGAATTACTGCCTTTGATTGCTTTCCACTGCGAGGGTCGTCTTCAATATCCTGCGAGTCGGCTGCCGTGGTCTATACCTACAAAGTTTATTTAGAAGTTAAATCTTCAATTTATTCACCGAGATGTGGAATACTCCTATATCGATATTAGAAAAATCATTCAACAAAATCATTTCTTGTGCGAGTGGTGATGCTCTTAATAGCTCAGTTCGTGAATACGGCACCGAAAATAATCTTTATTCATGATGGCGTAAATAATTGTAAAGTACATTGAACAAGAAGTCTGTGAATCAACAAAGGGTTTGCTATTTTTCCCGTTAGCAATTTGTATATGTATCATCATCATTGTTAACCAGGATCGATCCACTGCTGGATGAGGGTCATCCCAAGTTGGCTCCAAATAGTTCAATGTTTCGCTCGTTGATGCCATGTGATGCTGCCATGCTTCCTGATTTCATCTACCCAGCGTACCGTCGGTCTTCTTCTGGGTCACTTTATGCCTCTTGGGCACCATTGGATTATTTCGGATGTCCACCAGGAGTCTGACATTCTGGCTTCATGTCCTGCCCATTGCCGCTTCATTTTCTTGCACACCTTCATAACGTCTTCTACCTGTATTATATTGCGAATCCAGGTGTTTCGTTTACGGTCTCTTTTAGTATATCCCAACATGCATCTCTCCATGCCCCTTTGTGCAGTCTGGAGCTTTGGTGTGTTCTTTCCTGTGAGCGTCCATATCTCGCAGCCATGCGTAAGTACTGGGAGAATACACTGGTTGTAGACCTTTCACTTCGAAGATATGATATCGTTGAAGCGATATGTATATATGTATAAGAATGAAGTGGCAATGGGCCGGACACGTAGCCAGAATGTCAGACTCCTGATGGACATCCGAAATAATCCAATGGTACCCGAGAGGCATAAAGACGCCCAGAAGAAGACCGAATATACGCTGGATAGATGAAATCAGTAAGCATGGCAGCATCACATGGCATCAACGAGCAAAAAACCGAACTACTTGGAGTCAACTTGGGGAGACCTTCATCCAGCAGCAGATCGACCCTGGTTGACAATGATGATGATGATATGTATTGTATATGTCTTTATCGAAGCATACCCATTAAAAATATGGGATACAGCCATGAGTAAAATCCACTCTTTGGAATAAAGGTGTCGCAGAACTCTATTTAGAACACGTTCAACTATCAGCGAGTTGTGGATTCCTCTCGGGTAGCACTCTAAACTTCTGCGAACCAGTGAATTACAATATAAAAGCAGACAAACACATACTCTCAATATGATAACTGAATGTATATATGTATTTACTGTTGAACATGATGTCAAGGTCTTTGGTAGTGTCGATACGCACGATTATACAATATCACCAGAAATTCTATTCTAAATTTTTCAAAAAAGTTGTAAAAGTGAACTGTTTTTCTCTCTCGAATCAATCAAATAGGTAGTAAGTTAATTGAAAAAGTATTACTTTCCAAGCATTACAAGCAATAGAAATCCGAGTCAATGAAGCATTGTCAACACGTTTTCCAAACTGTTCCATTGTCCGCTGCAATTTGTGGCAATAACACTTCCCGCATCGGCACTGCTTCAGTGGCGCCTCCTCAGCTTACCACTTTTAAGATCACTATCTCTGCGCAGTCTGCAGCCTCTTTATGGGCAACCCATAATTGGAACATCGAGACAGATCTACTTTTACATGTCTGATACCGTCTTGGATCAAATCTACTCTCTAAAGTCAGTTTTTATTTAAACTTTTATTACTCCGTTGACCGGTTTTTTTGTTTTCTCACTCCCACAATGTACAATTGAATTAGGTAAATTTTTCAAATAATTTACTTGTTAAGATGTACATATAAATTTATCTGATACATACATATCACCAAGCCATTCTCTGTCGGGGTAGGTATAAATGACAGATTACCAGACTTTCCTATCTCGACACACACCTTCTCATACATCTCCTACGGTTTTCTGTCTTTACGTATCCTTCTTTCCAAATATTATTCACTTGATCCAACCATGGATTTTTTGGTCTTCTTTTACCACGCCTATCACTCACATTTGTATTATATATTTGTTTTGTTAGAGTTTCTTCATTCATTCATTCCACGTGCCCAAACCATCTCATATTGCTATTCTTCATCTTACTAAATACATCAGCCTTAAGTTCACATACATCCCTAATAACTTTATTCCGTATTCTGTCATACCTTATTACCCCATGTAGTCTTCTCGGTGCAACGAATTTCTACAGCAAACAGGAAAATAGCGAACTCCTTTTTTTTAGATAAATTTTTGTTTTATGTACCTGCCAATTATTGACAGCGCGTCACTATTCGCACTCGGAATGACCATGTTAATCGAGTTTTCTTATATTGATAACTTCCTTATCTCCGTGGATATGTTGAGGATTGAGCTCCTTAATAAACATTCTAGGCATATTTTACTCGTTTTGTGAAGAATATTTTTTATTTAATTATAAGGTTTTTTCACTGTCTTGAAATTAAATTCAGGGCACACCACAGAAATAATTTAAACTATGCAACGCAATGTGCATATTTCTTTTTATTTTGTATGTATTATGGTATATAACCGAAAGATTACTATGAATGTATGATAAAAGAAATACGTTTTTATACTGTGTTAACAAAGATTTGAAGTATAAAAAGCCAAAAAATATTAAATTAGCGTTGAAATTTACAATTTTAAATAAACACTGTATTGTATCATACTTTCGTTGAATACAGTACAACCTGGCGGGCTTATTGTCATGTGGCAATCTTTTCCAACCAACCAGAAAGATGTTAAAGAGGCCTTAAGGGAAAAACAGTGTATAATCCTTTTTAAAAAAATTGGGTATCAGCGGGACTTGTACCTGCAACCTCTGGATTGGGCGTCTTACCAACTAGGCCACGGAGGTTGTCATTGGCATTGAAACAGTTGAATGTAAATGGTGAGCCCGAAAGCTCAAAAATATGTATTTCATAGATCATGATGCATCTTGTTTTATGCTATGGTTTCTATGCTTTTCTTTACATATTTTTGTTTTACATTTCTTTTCCTATTATTTTATACTTTGATAAAAATAATCTTGCTCATTTTTTTTAACTTGACTTTTAATCGTTGCTGTTAGACATATAAAAGCGTAACTGTAACCTGACCCTTCAGTCTGTTCCGGCCATTAGGTATAATTCGAGACTTGGGAATTAATAGCCGCATCAATTTTCTCCTGACTTGCACTTTTAGCGCTTCTCAGAGATCACTTACACAACCTGTGATATTCAACATTGTGATCAATTACCTGCAGTCGAGGAAACGAGTTAATGTTTATATTCTCAGAAAGTGGACTGTGATATTGTGATGATTTTTGGTGAGATCTAAGGCCGCACGGTAACGCGCCGGACTTCCGTGCGGAAGGTCGCTGGTTCGAACCTCGTGTTCTCCCCTCGAATGATACAGGCATTTTTTCCGCCTATTTTTCGGGGTTATATAACTATAAGTTTATTGATAGCAACATAGTATGTAAATATACACATATATCCTGAAATTACATGCGAGTATATATCTCAGGACAATGTTGAAGAAAATAAATTAAAAATAAAAGCTATCAAAAGGTCTGGGCTCATCTTATAACATCCTCCAGTCAAGATATACCCCCACCAATAGATGGAGATCTCGGCCGCGAGAATATCAGAATTTTTCTTTGTACATGTAAATAAAAAAATAAACTGCCAATACAATCAATTCAGTTAATACAAAAATAGGTTCACCGATAAAATAAACTGTCAATGCAATCAATTCAGTTAATACAAAAATAGGTTCACCGATAAAAAAATAGCATGCAAATTACAATGTACTCACTCATACACATACATACGTGTATATACATATACACACATATACATCCCGTAATCACACACATTAAAAGGCAAAGGAAAAGAAAACACATTCAAGAAAGAAGCCACCAAAAGGACCGGGTTCATCCCACAACACCCTCCCAGTCGATACGCACCCCCACCATTATGAGGGCGATCCTGGCTGCAAGGCATCAGATATTTCTCATCTCACAAGGATACCGATGACGTAATCTCTATTCTTAAAAAAAAGGAAAGAAAAACTAAATGCTGGTGTGCTCCGACCGTCTCACTTGGTGTGCCATATATTATAATCCTCGTACAATGGGACGGTTCATCGACAAAATCTTTAAAATGCTTTTGTGTAAGTTTTGTTACTTACGAGTACATAGTACCATCACGCTATTTCCCTGTCGAGGTAGTCAGAGGGCAGACAGGGTCACTTGTCTTATCGTTAGGATCTATAGAGTTTTTAAATTAAATATTTTGTCGCTGTCTTAATTTGTTCTTGGATAGCTTCTTAGTTCCTGCAGATAAGTGAAGCGCGAGTAAAATAATTTCAGTTTATTTATCCAAAATACTCGTATGTGTTAGTTTAAAGTAGTTTCAGTTTATTTATCCGGAATGTATGTTATCTTAAAGTAGTTTCAGTTTATTTATCCGGAATATATGTTATCGAAAAGTAGTTTCAGTTTATTTATCCGGAATATATGTTATCTAAAAGTAGATTCAGTTTATTTATCCGTAATATATGTTATCTAAAAGTAGTTTCAGTTTATTTATCCGGAATATATGTTATTTAAAAGTAGTTTCAGTTTATTTATCCGGAATATATGTTATCTAAAAGTAGTTTCAGTTTATTTATCCGGAATACATGTTATCTAAAAGTAGTTTCAGTTTATTTATCCGGAATATATGTTATCTAAAAGTAGTTTACGTTTATTTATCCGGAATATATGTTATCTAAAAGTAGTTTCAGTTTATTTATCTGGAATATATGTTATCTAAAAGTAGTTTCAGTTTATTTATCCGGAATATATGTTATCTAAAAGTAGTTTCAGTTTATTTATCCGGAATATATGTTATCTAAAGGGGTTTCAGTTTATTTATCCGAAATACGAGTATATGTTATCTAAAAGTAGTATGAGTTTATTTATCCGAAATATATGTTATTTAAAAGTAGTTTCAGTTTATTTATCCGGAATATATGTTATCTAAAAGTAGTTTTCGGTTTATTTATCCGAAATATATGTTATCTGATCACATTTACCCTTTATTCCTACACTCGAAATTGGAAAGATATCTCTTTTACCAAAATTAGTATATTAAGGGTCCATAAAGCCTTAATTACTATAGTTAGATACATTTGCACTAGGGACGGACGAGGTCACTATGCCGTTCCGTCCCGTAAATATTATATACTCGTATCCCGCGATATACTGAAATTTATTCAATATAATCATATAAATAAATTGTTGAAGAAAGCTTGTTTTTTCCATCATCACCATCAACTCCCGACTTCTGACATACTTGTACATGGCTCTATTCTCGATTCGTCATTACACGTGTTGGTAACACTACCACACATGAAAAGACAAGTACTCGACGCTTGCGAGCGTTGTTACCAGATGGAGTCGTTAACCAGAATTTTTCCTTTTTTTTGGGTATCATCGGGAATCGAACCCGAAACCTTGGGGTGTGAGTCAAGCGTCGAGGTAATTAATGTAATTAGTGGAATAACGAATTGATTTATCGAAATCTCAAAAGTAAGAACTTTCTTTTACTCTAAACTTGCTATTAATTTGCATTCTCTTGAGCCAGAGTTGGGGAATGATTGATTCTATTTGGATTACATAAGTGCTTATTCTCAATGTTATAAAGGTGCACTCAAAGGTAATTTGACTCTAGATTCAGCTATCAAAGTCTTCTAAAGGAAGTACCTGTTCATTTACTTTATTATTTTTGAGTACTTCAATTCAAAATCAATTTAAACTTCAAAAACATTCCTTTTTCCCCGAGACATTCTCTGTGACTTAATTGGTAAAACACCTGTTTCCAAACCCGGGGGTTGAGGATTCAATTCCCGTTGATGTCCAATTACGGGTTTCTTGCAGATTTTCACTTCAGACCTCTTTAAGATCTTTTTGGTTGATTGAAAATGATTGTCACATAGTGGTAAACCCACCAGGTTGAAATCAATACAACTTAGTTATAAAGTTATCATGACAATGTTTGTCTCGTCTACGTCATGTAATTGACTTATTCAAGATAATTAATTTATTTCTCATATGTATTTATTTCTCTTAATTTATTTCTCATATGTACACCTTTTTTCTGTCAAAACTTCTGTTTCTTTTTAATATTTTTTTTCGGTCTAGTATTAATTTGAAACATTTATCTTTGCTCCTGTGATTAAATACAGTACCAAACATTAAATGTGTTGAAATTAAATGTTAATCAAATATATTAGTTAATGCATTAACACTATTGAGGTTAAGACATGGTAATTTGTTTAATAAAACAATGTTTTTTCAAGTGGAAAAAAACAGTGTTCAAACAAATTGCAATGTTAATTAAATATTGTATTACGAGTACTTAAAATAATGCTAGATGAATACTACGGAACTATGTAACATACAATATATAAAAAAAATAATTTAAATAAAACACGTTTCAAGTAAGCAACTGTTTTGTTAAACAAATGACTATGTTAATTTAATATTTTGTTACTTAAAATAATGCTAGAGGAATGCTACAGAACTATATTATTTTATTATTATTATTATTATTATTACACATGATAAGAAATATACATAATTTGTGAAAAAACAACAGGTAATTTAATTTGGACATACAATTTTAATGGATCTTCGTTTGTTGCCTTCCATTTGTCGTATCCCCAGTAAACTAGGCGTTTGCCTGTATCTCACTGAGGATATTTAGCATGAAAAAATAAATCGATACTTCTTTCCGATTTTTTATTACACAAAAACAAAACCCCGTTGCACGTTCTCATCAACCTGACAAACAGTGACACTCAATTACAACTGGAAACATCATGCGAAATTAAACTCCTTACACATCATTACTCCAGAAAGACCAAAAGTATTCATCTCACAATATACCACACACAATCATAAGAATAAAAATAAAAAACATACAGAAACACAAAAACAACAAGAAGAAACCCACACTCCCGAGCCCACACAAATCTTTTCCACACGTCATTCATCCTGAAAGCCCAAGTACTCAAAATCTTGTCGCAATAACAACCACGCTCCGATCGACTGTCTAAATGGTTTTCCTACCTTTACCTTTATTGAATTCGGCACGGCACTGTATGTCATGGGAGCCAAATAAACATATTGCCTTTGGGCAAAAGAGGTTTTAACTCTAGAGATGGTGAACATTTCATTATATAAACTATTCGTTTCGTAATAAAACACTGTTTCAAGTAAAACACTGTTTTATTAAACAAATTACAATGTTTATTTAATATTTTATTAATTTAATTAATTCTCGAGGAACGCTTCAGAACTATATAAAATATTTGTTTCGTAAGTTACCCCTCAAAATATCTGAACGGGGACATATTGAAGAACTTGTCCAAGAGACAACAGCTTATCTTCAGTTTCATTAATCAAGCCTTCGGGTTTAGAACCACTGGAGTAGACGCAGAACTCACAGTTCGTCATTGCACGTGTTGGCAATACTATCGCATGTAAAGAACAAACCTATAGAAAATTAAATACCTCTGGATTAATAACATTGAATAGACCGACAACAATGGCCAACTTTTCTTCTAACCTGTTTACAATGATGGCCAACCCATTCATTGAGAATTGAAAGATTTGCGGACAATTGTAAATCACTGTACAACGTGTATGTTATGTGTCCATTAACTATTCAAAGAGTAGCACAGTGTAGATTGCTGGTGTAGTTTGTTGATTCTTGTGTTGAGAGTCGACGGCCGTTGTCTAACGGTTTGCATTCACACTTAGCAAGGCGGCACCCCGAGTTCGATTTACTTCCGGACTGATTTTTCTCTTAGACTGTTTTACATCTCAATTTTATGTTGGATCTATGCTGTTTATCATGAATTCTTACGGCCCAGATAAGCAACGCAAAAATAACGCTAACGAAAGACTGTATCAGATTTAACCTGTCGATCGTCTTGGAACTTTGAAATCCTTACCATCGGAACTTTGGGTTTGATATATTAGGACTGTAACTTGCTGAAGTGCAACATTTTGCACACAATAAACCAATACACGCACAAGAATCTTCCATCCGCGTGAGGGTTACAATCATACTCGATTACGTGGGTTTGCCTATCACATGTTGAGACGACCTTTGTAGCTTGACTTGAAACCTACTATTTGTCTTCTAATTTCGGCTTCCTATTCCTATCCTTATTTTAAGATCTTCTCTCTGATGATGGATCTTGACCTTTGAGGCAGAAGCTCTCAATAAAGACATGGCAACACAATAAAAGCGCTCTCGTTAGTATTTCAACCGGGATGTACGTCTTGTTTCCACACGTCTTCTGGCCTGAACTTTCCTCTGGAATATCAGTTAAAGGATCTCATATTTTTCCTCGCATTATGTGTCCAAAGTACTCTAACTTTATCTTTTCGATTGCGAATAATACTTCTCTATGTTAAAGAATCCGTTTCAAGATAACATAACATAATTACGGGCTTATTTCTACCATGAGAATGAAAGATTAGAGCTAATTGAAGAAATATATTTTGGTAGTATTTTCTCAGTTGATGGAAGAGTTACGAGAGATATCGAACGGCGTGTAGCGATAGGAAATAACGTCAATGGGACACATATATACTCGAACTAGAAATAATCAAAATCTGCTAAGATTTTATAGCAACAGCAATATTTTAGTACCAACTTTGATATATGGGAGTAAAACTTGAATGTGGAAATATATCATAAAGTAGGAGCAAAGGTTAAATGTGGTCAGATAATTGTGATGGATAAATTAACTGAATCTACTTTTCTCGCGTTTCACTTATCTGCAGGGGCTAGGTAGTTAAAACTATCCAAGAACAAATTAAGGCAACGACAAAATATTTATTGTAGTTTAAGAAATCTCGAATAACTGTCATGGATTCTTGTGATAAAGCAGGTGATCGTCGGGTTCACTTTATGGACTAAAATTAGGATAAGCGTCAATCACATAACAGATGGTTTGTGCAAGTGAAACGAATGAATGTGGAAATATAAACAAAAGGTACAGTTCAAATGTGAGTAGACGGTGTCGTAGAGAAAGATCAAGAAACGTATGGTTAGATCAAGTGACTGATATTTTAGTACAATGAAATGTAAGAAGTAAGAGAAATCGTAGGAGCTGTATGAAAAAGTGTATGGAGGAGGCAAAATATATCTGTATGGCGCTCTGTTCACTTTGCTTACCCCAGCAGGGAAACGGCGTGATGGTATGTATGTATATACTTCACTCGAAATACAATTCCAAAATGTACATCTCAAACTAACGTTAACCAACATCCATAAAGAGAAAAGAACTTTTGAGGCACGTGCATGTAAATCGACTACATAACATTTGTTCCTCGGTGATGACATCACCAGCATGACTATGTTTCTCTTATGTTTATATCTGCGTTGCTGTCGAATACTGAATGGACCAGACTGGTCGAGTGTAATAACAATTCTTGCACAATATTAGTGGGCCGTTAGTTTGCGCAGTTCATCTCTGAACCTGGCCGGTTCGCGGTAACCCTACGCATGCCGCTACATTCCGTTGAATGTTGAGACCTCGGCTGATCCGAGAACCTGAATAACTGGACCTTACCGGTTCCATCATAATCCAATAATCTGACGGACTGATTTTTTTTTGGTTTCTGCTTTGGATACCCGTACTGTTTAACTCTCTCCAGGTCCACGTTTCAACATCTGTTACGAACTATTACAAATAATTTATTTAAATTATATTCAATTTATTTACAAGTAATTATATTTTCACATGTTGATGAGTTCTGAGTTCCATAATAACAAAGCACCTGGATGTGATAATCTACCCGCTGAGGTGTTCAAGCATGGTGGCGAGGCTCTCCACAATCATATCCACAAAATCATCTGTGACATCTGGCGCTACGAAATACTACCAAATGAGTGGAATTGTGGTATAATATGTCCCCTGCTCAAAAAAGGAGACCCCATGAGTTGCTCCAATTATAGGGGTATCACCCTTTTAAATATAGCATATAAAATACTCTCAAACATTCTTTGTAATAGATTGCAGAAATACTCCGAATGCATAATTGGAAAATACCAAACTGTATTTCGTAGGGGAAGGTCAACAATAGATCAAATATTTTCACTTAGACATATATTGGAAAAGACTGTAGAGTTCAACATTGATACATACCACCTCTTCATAGACTTTAAGGCTGCCTACGACACGGTCAATAGGACAAAACTCTATGAAGCTATGGCTGAATTTAATATTCCTGTCAAACTCATTAACCTAGTCAGGCTTACAATGTCCAACGTTGAGTGCCGTGTCAGAGTGCAAAAGGATCTGTCTGAACCTCTTAAAACATTTAATGGACTTAGACAAGGAGATGCTTTGGCGTGTACGCTGTTTAATATGGCTTTGGAAAAGGCTATTAGGGATAGCGGCATACAAACAACAGGCCATATATTCAGTAAATCTGTGCAGCTCCTGGCTTATGCAGATGACATTGACATCATAGCGAGGTCGGAACATGAACTTATAAATGCCTTCCGAGCACTAGCAGCATCAGCAAAAAACCTAGGCTTGGTAGTCAATGAGACCAAAACAAAATATATGCCCGTAAATGGACGCCAAAACCCAATAAGTCTACAAATAGACAACTTTACCTTCCAAACCGTTTCTGAATTTGTGTATCTCGGTACCATGGTGACAAGTAAGAACGATGTTTCCACTGAAATAAATCGAAGATTAATAGCTGCAAACCGATGCTATTTTGGACTGCAGAGGTACATGAAATCACGACATCTCTCTGGAAAAACCAAAACTCTACTTTATAAAACACTCATCCGACCTGTGCTCACCTATGGCTCAGAATGTTGGACTCTAAGTAGAGTGGACATGAGGGCTCTAGGGACATTTGAGAGGAAGATTCTGCGCAAAATATATGGCCCCATTTGCAATAACGGAGAATGGCGTATCAGGTATAATCAGGAGCTGTACGGTCTGTATGGAGACCCTACCATAACACAAGAGATTTTAATTGGGAGACTCAGGTGGGCTGGACACGTGCAGCGAATGAGTGAGGAAGACATTCCGAGAAGGCTCTTGAATGGCACACCGGGGGGTCGAAGAAAGCCAGGAAGGCCGAAGCTTCGATGGCTGGATGGTGTCAATAGGGATGCGCAGCTCATTGGCATCCAGAACTGGCGAACAGCAGCACAGGACCGCCAGTCATGGAAGCGTGCTTTAAAGGAGGCCAAGACCCGACCTGGGTTGTAGAGCCATTGTTGATTGATTGATGAGTTCTGTTATCTGAGCAGTACGTTTACATATGATGGGGGAGTTGAAAGGTAAATTGAAAGAAGGGTAGCCACGGGGAACAAGGTAAACGGATCACATATATTGTACAACAACCGCGTAATATCAACAGAAGCAATACTGACATTACATAATAGTGTGTTGATTCTCACCTTGACGTATGGAAGTGAAACTTGGACTTGGCAGAACATTGATAAAAGTAAGAATCATGTTGTGGAGATGCGTACACTAAAGAAAAATTGTGGAGTGTCAATGTATGAAAGAAGGATGAATGAATATATATTAGAAATTGATGCATGAATTAAATTTATGTTTTAAGTAAGATGAAAAGAGGAGCTTTAAGATGGCTTAAATATGTCGAGAGAATGAATGACGAAAGAATGTCTAAGTTAGTATGCAAGTCAGAATTGCAATAGTTAAACCGATGAAAACTTAGCTGGATCAAATAGACTGAATTTTGAAAGAACATCAAGTGTAAAGTATGAATAATAGAAGGTTGTGCATGACACGGTGTATAGATTTGGAAGAGGCGAAAGTTGTAGACTTGGACAGATATGTTGGAGATCTGTTATTTCTGCCTACCTCGCAAAGGATACGACGTGATGATATGTATGTATGTACATAGTACTTGTATCATGTATGAAAATCAAGCCAAAAAAAAGGTAATTTACAGCATGAGTTTGTTGTTTCATTTGTCAATGAAATAGGTTTTTGCCTGTATCTTATTGAAGACATGATAATTTGTAGTTAGGTTGCAATAATAATATAATAGGACAGTTTATCTTTTTAGAGAGTCCCTTTCAAAGAGAAAGATGGCAGTTGAATATAACCCTTTTTGAGAGGACTTATCAAAATTTATGAGCACAACATATAAAGTCTGAATGATTCTCTTTCTCGTTCATACTTTATTTTTTTTTTGTAACTAGCCTAGCCTATACTACAAATTGTAACTAGCCTAGCCTATACTACAAATTAACCGTCGTTTGCGGATTGATGGGTGTTGAGAAAAAAAGTTTTAAAAATACTCCTTATACTTTTCAACCTATTTTGTTTGTTCTCCCTTAGTCGAATTTCTACCTTCGGTTTGGCACACCACACACGCAACCTCTGAAGAAGAGCCCTTAGATATGGCCGAAACGTCGGAGACGGAGGTATTTTATCTAAAATTTATTTAATATTACCTCCGATATATATTTTTAAGACATTTAGGTTCATCGACGATGATTTTTGACGCTTTTACTTTCTACTCTTCAAACTTTTCCTAGGTGAGCTTGCACAATGAAAAACATCAATATTTATACAAATACGAAAAAAAAAACTCTCCAGTGTGCAAACATGTATAAACACATCCTGAGAAAATTATATAATATGTACTAAAAAGAGGGTTTAATATGCAAAAGGACGAAACCCTCGATTTGCGAATTAAACAGTTAACTGTAAAATTATAGGTATAAGAATTATAATAATTCGATTCATGAATCCATAATTTAATTCATATTTACGATTTCGATTAAAATGTATATACATACGTCGGGGTAGGCAGATAGGACAAAGCGCCAAACGTTCCTGTCTCAATACACATCCTTAGCCTCTTGTACATCTATAACCTTCTCTTAATGCTCCTACGATTTCTCTGACTTTCTACGTTTCTTTCTTTCAGAATATCATTCGCTTGATCCAACCATACTTTCCTTACTCTTCCTCTCACACGCCTTCCACTCATATTTGCACTATATATCTGTTTTGTTAGTCTTTCTTAATTAATTCGTTACATATGCCGAAAACCATCTCAGCGTTCTCTTCATTTTACTCAACACACAGATGTCGCCCTGGTTTAAAAGCTATAAAAAAATAATCGGTATAAATTTAAAAATATAAAAATTGTTATACTTTTTGAAAAAAAAATTACAGAATATTTTCACACGAATATTCATTTACATTTTGTTTATTGTTACAGGAATATTTAGGTAATTTTGTTTTAACCAAACCTTTTATTCTATAAAAGAACCTTTCTTAATTAATTGTATGTGTCATATGCAAGATGAGAAAAGGTATCTTAAGCGTTTGACAGGAAATCACGTTTGTAAAATTCATACCATGAAGAACCTTACATGCACTTGGGAAATGGAAAAAGAAACCCTTATGCAAGTTTTTTTAGTGTCCACTATGCGCCTTATACGATCTTGAGGAGCGCACGGTAACGCACTGGACTTCCATGTCGAATATTGTCGGTTCGAATCCAATCTTCCGTGTTTGATGATTACCAATTCGAACCCCGCACTGTGCTATTCCTCTCCAATGATACAGGATTTTTTTCCACCTAGTAATCGGGGGTATAATAACACCTATGACTTCGGGCTATCTATTCTTTCAAAAAAGAAAATAAAACATTCCGGTGTGCTCCAATTCTTTCACTTCGATGTGCAACGACTCACTCAAATAAAAAAAACAAACTACACTACACAGCTTCGCTTTCCACCTGAATTGACGTTGGAATGGCGAGGGATATCCTCGACTACGAGGCCCAGAAACGACGACATGATATTGACATAAGTATAAAATTTCTACCCAAAAACCCGCCCGTTCTACATTTCTAACCTACTCGCATTTGATTCTCCACATATTTATAGTCACACGTTTTGTACAAAACTCCTTAAACATTAAGTACGTCAATAATTTTCCAAACATGTTGACACTCCTTTATTTCAAATTGCCTTTGATATAAATCCTCCTCTTTATGGGATGGGATTTCTAATTAACTAATAGTAATTCTTTGAATATTAAATCGAACTGGAAATACAAGAAAATAATTAGCTTAGCCATTCCAGATTTCTGAATATTTGTCTCGAAATACTTGTAATACAATATTCGATATTATACGACTTGTATTATAATGTACCGTTAGTATTATTGGCCTTAAAATACCGCGATTTGAAGCAAAATACATACGTTCTTTTAAATACTGATATATAATACATACAAAATCCTGTTCTTTGATAATCCACTGGATATATCCGCGAATAGAGGCTGGCCATATATCACGTATAAAGACGAGGTATTCTGGTGCCTGGGACATCCATGTGAAAACATTATGACAAATATTTTTATTAACAATTTTGGAAACGGATAAAACTGCTGTAACATTTCCCCCTCATTTTAAAATGGACGATTATTTACTTTCTAAAAAAATCACATCCGACCTGTCTTCAAAAAGTAAAAATTGGGAACAAATTCACTTGACTCTATAATATAAAGAAAATTAAAATATCAAATATTTATAACTTTATTTTTCGATCTTTCAGGGCAGCAAAATTATCTGTAAGTTTATCGAAGTGGGTTTTGTTCGAAATCAAATGTTCATAATGACAATAAAATGACAATTTAAATAGCGCCTTTTAGAGAGCGAACTATCATCAAAGGGCCCTCCAACTCGGGAATCGAACCCACTGTTATTGACATATTACTAATAGATCAATGAGGATAATAACCAGACTGACAATTTGTTTTGTTCAAATCTAGATCTATTTTTCTATTTTGTAATTTATTTTTATCAAACACTGTTTTTTCCACTTTTTTTTGTGACGGTATAACCCTACCGGTTTCAAGGCTTTCTGCTGTTCGAACTGGTACCGATAAACACGCTTCAACGGTTGGGGGCTGAGGGGTTAGGGAGGCATGGGACGATTTCGGCCAAGAGTGGAGAGATTTTTGGGATATAACTGTTCAACAGATGTTCGGACCGATGACCGATCTATTTTTCTATATTTATTTTATACTAGTCTCATTTTAAGTCGGTCGATTTTAGCGCCCTTCAGATAACGCGTTTGGGGATCGTGCCCCGGTTGCCTCACCCTTGTCTCGGCTCTGCATGTATATATCATATACCATACTATCACACTGTTTCCCGGCCAGGATAGACATATATGACAGTATTAGTATTTTTCAAGTTGTATTCCA
>OX463861.1:14424302-14547862 GCA_949825065.1 Odontocerum albicorne
ATATATATATATATATATATATATATATATATATATATATATATATATATATATATATATATATATATATATATATATATATATATATATATATATATATATATATATATATATATATATATATATATATATATATATATATATATATATATATATATATATATATATATATATATATATATATTATAATACATAGATTACTACGAATACATACAGCATTTTCAGATTCATTGGCATCTTACTTTTTCTTTTCTTTCAAAATTTTGTTTACTTGGTCAAACTATACATTTGTTGCACTTGATCAACCACGTCTTCTACAGACGTTCACATACATACACGTATATAAGTCGAGTGTAAGGGAAGGAAGGTAGTATGGGATTCGCCTGGTGTTTTTTTTAGCGCGAGGATGTACTGATCAGATTAAGTGATAAACGGTAAAGTAATGTTTATCAGTTCTTAAGTAATTATAGTTTGTGACAAAGTAACACGGACCAAGGTTGGCGACCCGTTAGGAAATATTATTTTGCAAAACAAAATAATGTTTATTTTTTCCGTTGATTTATATTTGCTCACCAAGCGTGTTTGTTTTACAATAGATTTTCGCTTTGAATTAACAGATTTCTTTTACTATTCATCCATAATATGAAATTTTACTATTTTGATCAGATTTCATGTATTATCTTTACAAAAAAACGATAAAATGCTCATGGAACAGTAGAAATTTATAAGAGCGTACTAACGTAGGGGTACCCAACCTTGTGTCCACGTTTACTTTGATATCTATCACTATTGAACAACAAATAATAAGATTTACTTTAAATTTTGTATATGATATAACCTCCGACCTCCGTGGCCTAGTTGGTAAGACAAGACACCTGTATTACAACGGGGTTGTTAGCATTCTCTTAAGTGTCTGCCCAAAACTTATTGTATTGTATTGTCTTATTGTATTGTATTACACTTTCGTTGTATAAAGTACAACCTATCGGACTTATTGCCATGTGGTAAAATCTTCCAACCAACCAGAAAGATGTTCAAGAGACCTTAAATGAAAACCAGACTGGAATATTTTTTTTTGTTCTAAAAATCAAGGGTTCTAACGGGAATCGAACCCGCAACCTCCGGCCTGAGAGACAAGCGTCTTACTAACTAGGTCACGAAGGTCGTCTTATGCTTATTATAAAACAAATTTTACACTGTGAAGATACGTGTATGTGCAGAAAAAAAATATGGAGTGTCATTAAATGAAACAAGGCGAAATAAGACACCAGAAATTAACGAGTGAATAAAATTATAAGCTAAAAGTGTAAGCTGCGTGTGAAAGAGGTAGACCGAGGAAAACGTGGCTGGATTAGGTTAACCAGAATTGATTGAAAGTAAAATGAGAAGCATGAAAAATAGAAGATTGTGCTTGAAGAGTGTACGAATGTGGGGGAGATGAAAGCTGTGTGTTTAGGAGAAAAGTGTGGAAATCTGTTTTCTCTGCCCTTTTCGCAAGGGACACGGTGTGATAATATGTTATGTATGTACGTGTGAATGTAATAAAAAACACTTTCTTATTTCACTCATCGCATTAATCCCCGCGACTCGTGCTTCTACCTCTTATCGCGAGGCTTTTTTCTGACACTTCTGATTTAATTTTATTTGGCACATGGTTAAACATGGTAAGTGGGGGAGACGGAAGTTCTGTATTTAGATAGAAAAGTGGGGGAATCTGTTTTCTCTGCGTGATTCGCAAGGGATACATCATGCTAATTTGGAAGTGTATGGATGAATTAATTATCTGCTTCCTACAGATACAGCTTTCCGATATAAGGGGAGAAACGGAAGTGAAATGGCTTTTTAAAGGAAGCGTTTAATTATGATACTTTCTTCTTATATTACCACGTGTAACGCTACATCACTAATAAATGTATGATCAGCGATCACTGTTAAATCTTTGTTTTCCTGTTTGCCCGAAATAGAAAATTTTTATATTCAGCTATCGTATCAGACCCATGTAAACTGAATTTCAAGAGGTAAAAAACCTCCACGGGGTTGTGATCAGCTTTGACAATATATCATATAATTAATCATTTCCTTCCCTACCCCCCTAGACATCCATGATTTTTATGTAGTAGTTGAGATTATGATGCGGTTGGAGTTATGTACAGTACCCGGCGGTAAGGCATATACATCGGGCTTAAGAAAGAGACTGTCAGCCATAATCGGCTAATTCCGACTTTGTAGAGCGTCGTCTCTGTTATTCATACACGTGTTCCGTCGCGAGATTGTTAGAGCATCGTGCGACAGACACGACGCTCTACAAAGCCGAAGTTAGCCGATTATGGCCGACAGTCTTTCTTAAGCCCGATGTGTATTACTTACCGCCGGGTACTGTACGAATTTGTGATGATATCTTAAGATTCGAATATTTGCCAGGATGTAAAATCAGAGGATGAACGTTTCAACTGAGTGTTTTAGTATTTACAACAAATATACATAACATACCATATAATACATCCGAATTGATCCGGTAGTGCGGGGTATTAACATATGATGGAGCTTTTGCCGTTGCTGGTCCTGTGACGTGAATGGTCTGCCTCTGAGTGTTAGAGATACGGTTGGCGTGTGCAGCTTTAGGAAACACTTCAAGACAACACTTTTTGGAAGGTCACAATTCATGAGTTGTTGTTGGTGCCAAAGTACACATGGACCAAGGTTGGTCCATGTATACTTTGGCACCAACTACGCCTAAACTCGACTACTACACTACGCCTAAACTCGAATGTATTACTATCACATATCGGAAGATCTTAATAGGTATTTTTGTAGTTCGTCTTCCCTTGGTAAGTTTTCTACGGTTTTCTTATCAAACATGTGTTATTAAACATATGCAGATGCGTAGAAGTACCTTTTCTAATGGCCGCAGTCACCACCTTCCTATCTTTACACTTGAATTTTATATATTTGTATTTTATAATATTTTAAATCTGATTAATGTGTTGAAACATTTCTAACATTTAAGAGAGATACCTCTGTGATGTGTTGTAGATTTTAAAACGGTTGACTTCTATCTGGGGGTTTCGGCTCCGAAATCCCGAAGATACCAAAAATTTAAAAAGGTCCCTGTTGGTTAAAACGAGTTCTTCAATAACAGTTCTTGCACGCGCCCAGTGCGTAATGCGCATTCGTGTGTGATCGCCTCTTCGCGTGCGATAGTGTTTTCAATATGTATAATGGCGAGCCCCGAGTTTCATTCCTATTCCAATGGTTCTAATCCGAAGGCTTGATTACTGAGGCCGAAAATAATGTTGTCTGCCGGCCATGCTTTTCAATATATCCGAATCATTGATTTGGATAATTGGAAGTGAAATTTGGTTGTAGAAAAAAAAAGAAAGGTGCCGAATAAATGCTATAGCAATACGTGCAATGAGTAGAATATATGTAGTGACAATGTATGTATGGCAGAATATGGAATTAAGTGACTAGGAATGAATATGACCTTAAGGCTGAATTTAATTCAAATTTTGAAGATTTGATTAATCAGACATTCATCAATATGTCAGCTTTACCAATGACCTGATTCATTTGTATTGTGCCCCTCAACATATATTGATGACACAGTCATGTTTAAGAGAGTGGCTGAGAGACATTGACCCTAGTAATCGAGCCTTCGGTTTAAGCCATTGGAGTAGGCAAGTAACTCACAGTACGTCATTGTACGTTTTGGTAATAGTACCGTGAGATGGACAAGAGCACTATCAAATAGTTTGTGCATGTAGAACGCATGAATGAAGAAATACTAACAAAACATCTGTAAATTGCAAATGCGAGTGAAAGCCGTAGTAGGGGAAGGCCAAGGAAAGTATTGTTGGATTCAGTTAATAATATTTTGAAAAAAGTCAGAGAAATCGTTTGAATTGTATGTGAAAGTCTATGGATATAGAATGTACGAAAGATGTATGCCGCGGTAGGAAAGACTGATTCTTTTCTCTGCCTACTCCATCAGGGAAACGGTTTCTGATATATTAGAAAGGAGCATGAATAAAAAATAGTTGGGGACCACTGATTACTCTGAAGGCAAAAAGATATCGCGGCATTCCGCCAAAGAATGGAATGCAGCGGTACAACGCAAACTGCTGCAGGCAAAACTAACTTCGTAGCCGTCCAGGTCCCTCGTAACAACTCCGACATCTGATCAATGAACTCGTAGACAAGACAACAAACTGGTTTTCCTCTTTCTATTCTTGTACAACGTTTACTTTCTTTACTAGGAACTTCTTTGTATCCGTTGGATTCCATCGTGAGATGGCTTCGAAAACGTTTTATAGTTTGTAGTGGTTCTTCGTCGAAGGTTTCCTTTTTGTTGTATATTTTAGTTTTCTCTTTTTAAAATTATTTTCTGACTCTTTTTACTATGGTGTCATTTTGTGTGGCTGTTTTGTTTTTTGTTTAAGACTATGGCCTTTCATGGGACATGATGAAAAAGTGGTTGCGTTTCTTTGTAAATGCCAAGTTCTTCTTAAAGTCGATAATCTTAACGATGCATTACATTTATTATTGATAAATCTCTCCGAGATCATTGATCATATAAATAAATGTATGCTGCAATCACGTGTAGGTTTTTGCACTATTTTAAAAAAAATATCCCATTGAAGGAAACACTAAGCAATCTGACGTGGTAAGTTAAATTATGAGAACTTGAATTAAGACGAGCGAAATAATTGGTGTCCTCTGTACTGCCATCAAGAAAAAAAACACCAAAATAACGTATTTCTCGAATATTATTTTTTTGCACATTATTTTTGTTAAAAAACATACATACATATAATTACGCCGTGTTCCTTGCAAGGTAAGCAGATATAATAAATCTTCATACTTTTCTATCCAAGCACACAACTTTCGCTTCCTCAACATCCATACATCTCGTCATGTACAATCTTCTATTATTTATACTTCTCACTTATCTTTCTTTCAAAACCTGGTCCATTTGATCTAGCCACGTTTTTTTCGGTCTTTTTCATCCACGCAACACCTTGCACTTCTGACTTATCTACTCATTGTCTCCACATGTCCAAACCATCTTAAAGAATAAACAATATTTTATATTTAAAGCAAAAAACTAAATGATTTGAAATCGAGAAACTCGATATGGGATAGCAGTTAGGATTAGATTTTCATTCATATTTATTGTATGAAGTCTATCGGAGTATTGGACGGCGTGGTTTGGCTTATTGTTTGGTCAATATGGAAAAGTCTGGCACTCTGCCCTCTATTCCCACCCTGACGGGAAAACAGTGTGATAGTATATATGTATGTAATACGGCACTGAAAACATTCTTAATTTGCGGTAGCATAAATATTTGTCGACTGGTCACATGAGGTCAGAACAGTGTCTGAGAGAAACTGGAATTAATTTACCCATGATAGAAACATGTGGAGGAGGAGATGAGAGGCCTATATCCATATCCACTGGAATAACTGGAGTCAATCGAGCCTATAATGATGATGTTGATAGGCTGGCTACAAATCAGATGAATTTCAAGTGTGATTTCAATTTACATTGCAATCACACTTGAAAATGTAAATCATTCAAACTATAGTATATAAGTGATTTGCTACATCGCGAAAAGTGAAATTGGTCCTATTTGGCATTCAGATATGTAAGTCAAGTGTTATGGCCAAGTATTCAGAAGACACTCCCACGCGTGACAACTTTCTAAACGGCACTGATGAGGTAAGCAGTGGAAGCCTTTTGAAGGAGGTAGATATAAAAATCATGACCAGAACTGGATTGTTTTATTTAATGGATATAGATTGACGACGTCGTAGACTTGTACAGATGACTTGAGCTGCCTTATTTGTCGTTTCTCGTTAAGACTACTATTTTTCTGCGTATCAACGTCAATGCCGAAGAACGTGACATACTCGAATTACCGTATGTCGTGCACATGTTTTTCCAGTTCTCCTGGCATTCTACTGTCCACAGAGTTTGTGTCAAAGGCAAGTCCGTAGCACTTTTCATCTGGACGCTTCAGCACATATATGACATATCGATAATCATCCCATCGTGCATGTCGACATTAACAGATACCTTGCCATCGTGTTCAACAGTAAATATACATTTGGTTATCATATTGGGAGTATGTTTTATCTGTCAATAAAGTTCTGGGATTTGTGATAAGAGCCTCTAGGGAATTTGATTGTGTCGTTGTTATGAAATCTTTTTATTATTCACTGGTTCCCAGTAGATTTGAGTATGGATTGATTATATGAAAAATCCGAGAGGAACCAGAATTCCCTGATACTTAAACGAGTCCAAAAGAGATTTCTGCGCCACTTTTATTGCAAAGATTACGGATTTTATCCATGACTCTATCCCACATGTTTAATAAGTTTACTTAAGACAATAATAAAATAAGATCCCGGCCATAATTTATTTCTCGATGCGCAACTACATTCTCGCAGACTCAGCAATGCCCTGATAAAGGAGTCATTCCTTCCGTGTGTATTTGAGCTTTACAATAATTAATTTCTTTCACTCATCTGGCAATGCGTTATATATATTAGGTTCTAAAAAATATGATGCCTTTGGCCAAAAGAAGTGTTCATTATTTTAACACTAAGTATTCCCTCTAGGAAGAACCACTAGCCAGAACTAAGCCTGTAAGAAGACCAAAGACACGCTGGACGGACGAAATACACACGCAAGCAGCGATTATGTGGTAGCAATGCGCAAAGGACAGGATTTCTTGGAAATAATTTTGAGAGGCTAACATTCTACAGGGGATGAATGTAGTCGGCTGATGATGGTGACATTCCCTCTACTATTGTTCCTAGTCTGATAATGTGGTTAATCACCCTATACTCTCCAGAGCTTTTGTGAATCATGAGAACCATTTTCATTATACTCGTACATATGCACATTTGCCTTATGCTCAGAACGCCAATATCTTTGAAAAGGTACTCACTTGGACATCTTAAGAACTTTTTCCTTGATTATTAGTTTCTACACTCTCAATTCTATCGATTATGGTTTTGGACTCTCCTCCCCATCCAATCAATCCACACCCTAATTTTGCATTGTTTAGACCAGGGGTGGGTATATGTACATGAGGTCAACGAGAGCCATATTCTGGATTTTCATATATACGAGTATAAAGAGCCACACCATAGTCACGTTCTCACGTAGTATTAAATACACAAATTCAAATTTATTACATATTCTACACAAATCTTAATTACTATATAAAGTATAAAAAATACACATATAACAAAATATAAAAATAGCGCAGAATACGGTTTGCGTGCTTTGCGCACATAAAGAGGTAGGAGATGCGCGCGCACCCTACACATTGAAATCACAGCACACACGTATACACCAATACTCGTACTTGCGTCTTTGACAGTTGCATTCATACATGCGCATCTTGTCACTTACAACATTTAGAAAGAAAAATCGTGAAAATACAAATATAATGGGGAAAGAAAGTATCTATATTTTTATAAGAGACATTGGGAGCCGCACTTAACCCAAAGAAGAGCCGCATTTGCCCACGTCTGGTCGCATTTGCCCACGACTATTATAGACAATTAATAAATTCCTTCTAGATGACATGTTAGGAACTATTCTAAATAGATTAACTAATTCTAAATATATTAACTTCTTATTTGTTTAATCAATATGCCCGTCCCATTTTAGAAAGTTATCTATCATTATCCCTAAATATTTTACACATTCGCAAGATTTCATTGCAATTATATTGTTGTTTTACGTTACTTTTTTCAATAGCTGTTTTATCACTGTCTTATTTGGTAATCAAATAAAAACAAATATTATTTAGATGAATCAAGAATTAATATCGTGGATATTTTTGTCTTCAGTTTGTGTTGAGCGAATAAATCTACGAAAACTAGGTCAAACTCTATATAAGATGCTGGAGAACTTTGCGCCTACGAGAGCTTTTGTTGAATTCATAATATTGTAATTTACCATTTTGTGGGAGTTGCTTCTCCTTGTTTGGTACAAGTTACTGATTAATTGATTCGTTAACTTTGTTTGGCCAGAGTTGATGGACCTTTCTCAAGTGGACGAGATACTCATAGAAAATTATTTTTCAATTATTAATTTTCTTCAAACGCACCCTGAATAAGTACGGGCTTTAACCCTGAGATGACCATATTCCATTCGTGTCTATTCGCTACCATTCTCAATAATTCTATCCCACTCTTTCCTCAGGAAGAGCTTTCAGGTGTGTCTCGGTCACCCAACCGATGTCTTGAAGAGGTAGCCAAGAAAAAAAAAACGTTTCGATAGTCATCTGAGAGATTCAATAGCTAACTTTTGACGTTTCGTTGCAATTTATGTGCTAGAATAGACTCCGAATAAGGAAGACTACATAGATGCAAGGTGAACGTACACAGATGGGGTGTCTTAAAATAATAATAATAAAATAACAGTTTATATAGTGCCGTTTGGAGAGTAGACTATCGTCAATTGCACTCTAACTTGGGATTTGAATCTACTAGTACTGACAGATTAAAAATATTACACAATAAATATAAGTTAAATGTAAGAATAAGAAGGCGGTAAGTGCGGCCATTAGATTAGAAACTTCTCCCGCATCTGCATACGTTTAGAAAAACGTATATGGCTAGAAAACCGCAGAATACTTACCAAGGAAAGACGAACTACAAAAAATCCCCCTTGAAAATCTTTCGGTTTGCGATAAAAACACATTTGGCTTGAGGTGGAGTATAGTGTTTGTGTTTTTTTGTAGTTTTAAAACTTCTAATTATCTGTGTGAGATCTTTCAGTATTAGATCTTATATAAACGTATCTTCTACCTGTTCTAATTGTTTGTATTTTTTTCAGGATAAGATGGGAGACGATCTGGAGGAGTTGTCCTTCTCGGAGTGGCCGGACCCACCGGAGAACCATGCCTGGCTACCGGCCTACGGGTACCAGCCACAACAAGACCATCAGCTGGAGAAGGATGACTTCTTGGACCCAGCAGGTATTCATTTTACTGATCAATCAATACATTGGATTCTACGGAGTCTTATTTTACGAATTTTAAAAATTTACGAATTGAATTGGCACCTCATATAATATAACTTTTGAACTTTCCAAAAAATACATCGTTTTTTTTTAAATTACAATGTTCACGCTAGTTAAAATAATGCTCGACTCGACTTAGCGAGCACGGAAATGACGTCGCATTTTATAGCCAAGCGATGCAATCCTTCTTTCTTTATATAGTCTCGAGTTGGCACGATTTAAACATAAATTTGCCACAGTTGTAACATCTTCCGAAAGTGTCACTTTAAGAATTCTTTTGAAGGTTTCAATGTTCTCTGTCGAATTTCCAAAGTCCATTCTCCCTCGTGATCGAATATGATTGTCAACCATCAAGATTTTCTTAAAAATAATTCAAGTTGTTTTTCACTTAAGACTTGTTTAACTTTCTGGTTAGTTGGAAGATATTGCTACACGGCAATAAATTCGCTAGCTTGTTCTATATACAACCAAAGTGTAATAAAAATTAGATGCTTTACCTAAAGGTGTTTCTTAAAAGACTATTTTGAATGGAAGATTCTTGGTTTTAAAAAATGCTGTAAAATGAAAACCCAAATTTTATTTATCAAGCATTTAAGCTGCGGAGATTAACAATACGCCATGGCCGGTTCATAAAAGCGATCATGAAAAACCGGTGATGGTTGTCATTATAGCACCATCTTTTTTTAAATGCCATGAGATCTGCATGGTATTTATTTGTGTGATCCATTTTAAATGCCAAATACATTACCTGCTATCTCATCACATGAACACACAATTTGTAGTCGGTCCAATGCTTCAGCTGTCGATTAGCAGCACATTTTCAACGAATTTCGAATTGAAATTATTATTTGCATGCGATAAAAGCATCACACGTCATCAGCTACTTGTAAGTTCGAAGATTTTTTCGTCTGTTTTTCATTAGTTTAAATTATTTTGTAGAATTGTTGTTGTGTTGAGTTAGACAAATGATGGTTAACGTTTCGAAGGCATTGATGCTTTGATCCTTACTGCGATGTTATTTGGTAATAGTTTTTGATATTGACTTGACAAATAAGGCTACAACGCTTCCGAAACTTCGGCCATCATTTACGAACTGTTTATCAGTTTGCACATTTTTTGGAGTCCATTAGTAATCGAACCCAAAACACTCTTGTGGAAGTTAACCGTTCTCTTAACTAGGCAATATATGTGGTCATGTAGTATTATAAAAATGTATGACAAGCAGCATATCAGTTACGGAATGTCTTCTAAAGAGATAATCATAGATTTCACTACCGCCCTAGTATGACCTCATGAGAATTCAACCAGTCTTCGCACTTGGACAACATTTTCCTCTTAGATGACCATGAATTGAAGATATTCGCCAGAGGTTGTATAGAGCTGAGATCTGCTCAAAGGTCACCAGAATCCTTGGTGTTGGAATGCCAGCTGCCGACTGCTGTACCGTCCACATATACTCGTATGGGTTGCTGCATGGTTTGCTTTGAGAAATGCGCATTCATTGTGAGTTGGCCTTGTCTTGGAAAAGGTAAACGCACATCTCGTTTACTTAATTATTTAAGAAATAATATAATTGAAACGTTGTTGAGAGATCGTGTGGAGTACTGATATGCATTTAACATTTTATAACATATCATTCACAATGTTTTATTACTACACGTTAGTTAAACATTACTACACGTTAATTAGACATTACTACACGTTAATTAGACATTACTACACGTTAATTAGACATTACTACACGTGAATTAGACATTACTACACGTTAATTAGACATTACTACACGTTAATTAGACAAGCGTGTCCATAAATAAGAGAATAACAAATAATATTATTAAGGATGAATGTGAACTAAAAATCGATGTATTAGGTGGGGGGGGGGGGATTGTAGGAGTCGAGGTGGTTTGGACAATGGACGGGCGACGAAAGACTAGCCAAACATTTAAAATTCAATGGGAGTCTAGTAGAGGAAGACCGAGAAAATTATATTTAGACCAAGCGAATGAAACTTGGATATAGGAAAGGGTAAGTAGTATAAGAAACAGAAACTCAATAAGCTTTCACTGACAACTTTTATAAAAAGACGAATAACTGAGCAGTATAAAGTTTTCCTTGTATGCAGTCTTTGTATTTGATACCTTCCGCTATATTAATTATTTTGTTCCTTATCTTTATATTGAAATAACTTATACAGTGCTTTTGAGTGGTCGAAACCATACCAAGTGAGCTTTTGCGATATAAGTTCAGTGAATGTTTTCTGTGTGGCTTAATTTCTTTGTCTTTCTCAGGAATTTTTGGCTCGATTCTCGATGGTATCCGAAAAAATGTCCATTTATGGTTTTTAAAGTTTTTCTAGTTGGACAAAATGCCACTCTTCATAATTGCTGGATTTTCACTGGGAATACGATCGAAGGTACAAACCGTGGTATGCGCTTACCTTTAGCACCCAAGTTGAAGTCACGACTTCCACGTTATAATTTATTGTCGCTGCT
Source organism: Odontocerum albicorne (assembly GCA_949825065.1). Taxonomy (NCBI): domain Eukaryota; kingdom Metazoa; phylum Arthropoda; class Insecta; order Trichoptera; family Odontoceridae; genus Odontocerum; species Odontocerum albicorne. Next base: position 14,435,838 of record OX463861.1, read on the forward strand.
GTAAACTATGAATGAGGTATAAATATGCCTCAAACTATTTGCTCACAACATACAAGTTCCTTACTTTATGGACCATTATTCTTGACCCAAACTACCGACATGCTTGGAGATTTCTCATTCTAAAAGCTGCTAGAAACAAAACAAAAATCACATAGTCTTTTAAATAATATGTACTTAATAGAACGCGCGATATTGTTTTGATTTTTTATTATCGACCATTTTTTTTAATTTATTTTACACATGACATTTTTAAAAAATTTATTTTATACATACACAATTTGCGAAAAAGCAACAGGTAATTCAGTTTGGACACACGCTTTTAATGGATCTAGGTTTGTTGCCTTTCATTTGTCGTGTCCCCAGTAAACTAGGATTTTGCCTGTATCTCATTGAGGACATGTACCATATATAATTAGAATTAACATTTTTTAAATTGAAATGTGAACTGTTTAGTACAGTAACATAACAATGCAACAAAACTCACCATATTGTGGATATGGAGTACCGCTTCACTAGGCAAGGCCTGTGATGAAGTGGTCTCATTCCTTAATCAAAAAAATTATATATTTGTACTAAATAATAAGCTGCAACATTCACACTCTATATTCCCATCCTACACCTGTCCAGGTCGAATATATATGTTTCAGTGCTGTATTGAACTTGTTTCCTATCGTTACACCCCGTTCAATTTTTAGTCGTTTTAAAACACTCAACATTTCAATTTTTTTAATAATTAAACGTATTGTGTGTTATTTCAATGCCAAACGATACGAAAAATAATACTCGTGTGTCATGGTTCCTATTGCATCAGATTTGAGACCCTTACATGATTTCTCATCAGCTTGGACTCCTTTTCTGAGGACCATCCTACGCGTGTCAATATTCAGATTTATTGCAGTTAATGCCATATTTATGGGTGATGGCATCGCCTAAGTATTAATTGTAATTGTTATGTCTTGCCTACACTCTTGGGTAATGTATGTGTTCCATTTAAACTATTCTTTAATCTACCATCTTCCCTATTAACCTAGTTTCTTAATTACAGTCCTTTTAAGCTATCTTTTAGTACCGTTTTCTTAGAACGCTAATGGAAGTGAACCAAAAACTGCCTATATTTTTGTATATAGAAGATACCTCGTTTATACAGTTTAGTTCCATCCCAGCACAGCATAAATCTCCATCCAGCACGATCTGCACTACAAGAACGAAATCTTCTTTATTTTTTTAAGAGCGCGACGTCAAGCAGTTACGAATAAGAAACTACCCAAAGGTACTGCTCCGGTGGCAACACACCTGAGTATGAAAATAATAGTAGTGACGACGGACTTAAGGCCCTACATCACGTAATAAGGAAAATGACTCACAGCGCAGTAAATATACATACGAGTTTAACGTAGCTTAAGGACCTACAACCTCGTTTATATTTTATATATACATATCATGCCGTTCCCTGCTAGGGTAAGCGGAGAGGACAAATCACCAGACGGTCTTATCTCGACACGTATTTCACCTATTCTACATCCATACACATTCTCATACAGCTCCTACCGTTTTTTTACTTACATTTTTTAACTCAAATGAAGGTTTATTAATTTTTTTTATAATTTATTTATATTTTTTAATTTGTACAATAAAATATACAAAGCACTTCCCTGCTGTGTACTCGCCATAAATCCACAAAAATCATACAAAGCACTTCCCTGCTGTGTACTCGTCATAATCATAAATCCACAAAAATCAAGAAAAAGGAAACTTTGTAATTTAATGCTTTATATTTTTACATGATTATTTCTTATGAAAGATACTAAGCGGCGTGTTGGGAAAGATAACAAAGTCAATGGGCCACAGTGAGGAAGAATACACGAAATCACATCTTATTAAAAATTTCCTTTTGGTTAAAATACCACACACACTTTCTATAAAACATGATATCAGTGGGACCTAAGAATTGTTCTCTTGAAAAAACTGACATCATTCTACCTTAGGAAAATCTCGATATAATAATAATAAAAAGGACATTTTATATAACACCGTTTAGAGAACAGACTCTCCTCATGGAGCGTTCAAGTAGCATTCAAGATATAGAAGTTTGAAACTCGTGTTGCGGTGATGATTGTCTTCTTCGTGTCCTTAATTCTGAGGAACGTGACTCACAAATTGTTGAGTATATTCAATAAAATAGTGCGGTAGTTTCCTATAGCCTTCCGCATCGTGGTAGATGTTATAGGAATTGTATACATGCTGTATATATTGTGAGCCCTGCTGCCAACACACTTTTATTTTAGGATCACATACTTGGTCTCAGATGAAATGTGCACATGTGGATGTTATATGGGAGCAGGAGTATTGTAGATATGTTTTGAGATATACTTATGTGGGTAGGAGTTGGTAGGATTAGGAGAGAGGATAGGGAAAACACAGAAGTAGAAGGGACCAGCATCTGTGTCTCTCCGACAAATTTACACAGTTTACAGGGTTTGGCCGCTGTCCGTGCACTGACAGCTATTTGGAGCCAAAGGGGAAAAGTTCCAAAAACTAGCTGACCAGGGGTTGAGTACTTTCTAGGCGACCCTTGATTGACCAGTACTGTCCACATACTACAAACATCTCTCTGTACTCCAAAGTGGAATAACCGAATACTTTCCTATTAAATATTCTATGTAGATAAATCCGAAATCTTTGATAAATCAAATTTATTTATTTCTATAATTAAACGGTACAATGTACCTTAGAACAAAAATAAACGAGCCTGTAGTGAGTGTTCAATGCGTTAAAAGGACAGAATACATATAAAAAAATTAACAATTACAACAAAACCAATCAGGAAGAAACAGGTATCAAATAGTTCAAAATCATATGCTACCAACACAATACGGTGCCATCAACAGACGCACAGCCTACACTGCGCAAAAACACAAAAGACAAATCATTGAAAACAAAATACAAATTGAAAACAAAATATAAAAGACGGAACCAGACAGGCGCAACTTCACAAATCTCCTTCAACACAGAGGAAAAATCACAAAAATAAATTTAAAAAACTACAATAATCAATTATAAACCAATTCTAAAAAGTTCTTCAAAAGACCTCGAAAGACATGCGGGATTCCATAGCAAGGCTCGGATATTCGGAAGTGCCTTTTCAGGCACTTCTTGTAGGTTAACAAGCTAACTCCAAAAACGTCTGAGGCTGTAGCGTACTCATTTTCGATCCTGTGTGTTCTAGGTTTGTGAGAATTCGCAAAATAATTTGTTCTATAATTTTCACATTTTATTTGTGTCCTGCAGCCTAGTAATTCTAGTCGAAACTCGAATGCTGATCAATTCCAAGAGTTTCAGACAATCGATCATTCCATTTAATTGAAATACTTACGAAGCACTTGTCTCGAGAGCGACGATTATTGACGATATCATTAATCAGGTCACGCCATGATTATCCAAGAAATGGAACAAAGAAAAATCTTCTTCATCCGAGTCATGTGCATGGATAGATCAAATCAATATCATCCACACGTCTCCGCGTGTCAATCAAGTTGAATGGGTATGCGTCTAGTGTCAGGCATTCTGCCCGCATGTCCCAGCCATCACTCGTGATCACTATCTCCTCCATCTCGGCTGTCATTATTATTATAAATACATCAATCTTTAATTTGAAACAGTTATCAGAATGTATGGTTATTTGTGGACCAGCGGTTGACAAACTAATATATATGACTAATTGATCAAGTATTGGGTTTAACTTGGGATCATAGCCGAAATACATACTCAATGAAGAGTTATGAGAGATATCGAACGGCATGTAGCGATAGGAAACACAGTTATTGCCATACTAAAATATATACACTCGAACTAGACGACAATCTTCTAAGACAGTCCACAATATTATTTAAGTAACATCTTTGATGCACGAGTATGTATATGGAAGATGCAAAATATGTGTTTCGAGTTAGGAAAGTCTGGTGATGTCCTCTCTGCCTGCCCTAGCAGGGAAACGGTGGGGTTTCATTAAATTTTTATCGGTTTTCCTTTTACGGTCTTCCTCTACCACGGTTTCTGCCACATTAGCACAGTATATTTGTTTTGTTAGTCTTTCTTCATTCATTCTTTCCACATGCCTTAGCCATCTCGGTATTCTTCTTCATCTTACTCAACACATCAGCCTTTACTTCATATTCATTATTTATAACTTAATTTAGTATTCTGTGATCTTAGCAGATTTTGATATTGTTCGGGTCGAGAAAATATGTTTTGAAATGAAAATGCGTGCCTAAAAATTAATTTTAGGTAATATTTTTCACCTCGAAATATATGATCCAGATAGGCAATCTTTCGTAATTTTTTGTAATCTGAGAGCTCTCGTTCTACTTCTGCTTGGCGTAGTAGTGTTTGAGAAACGATATTTGAGACGCCTCAGTATTGAGAGGATACGAGCACCATGAAATTCTGAGAATTATCCCAATTCACATTTTGGGTGGTTTCAGCTTTCACATCCTGATCTTCATGGTCCACGTCTCAACACTATAAAGTAGAACACACGCTAGCCTTACTTAGGCGTTTCCATTACACTCCCTAAAAAGGATAAAGGGGGACGCATGTTTCAAGAAGACAGCAGAAGAATTTAAAGACGTTGAAGAAGAAGATCCGCCGTCTGTAACTTCATTTACGGCGGCATGCATGGCGTTAGGAAAAAAACTTATTTTTATTCACACGCAATAATGAGGCCGAATATAATACCATTTGCTACACATCATCTTTTTTAATTAAATCAAAATATGTTTCCGTTTTTTGTTTTCGATGCAACTTTATAATAAAATTTTTACATACACATTTATGTACATGTACAAATACATTTAAGGATATTACGTATTTTGGTTTGTTACTATTTTCCTTTAACATATTCTCGCATCAATTGAAAGTCCTTTTAAAAACGATAGATAGAAATTTCATTATACATAATTAGTAAACCGCAAATAAATTCTTATCCCGTATATATATATTTTTCTAAAATTTAAATACAAAAATAAGAATTGCGCAAAAATAAAACATTAAAATGTCTTTTTTCATACTGGCAATGACAACATACAGCAGATTCTATGGCATTAATAACACGGACAAACGAAAGACCTTCAATAAGCAATGTATCGATCACATATCGTTTAGATGATTATGATTGTAGGAGTTGACCTTTGAAAAGTAAGCATATGACACTTTGACTAAATATTATATAATGTATATAAATTGTATTTGTACTGAACCAATATTACGTATAAAATTTGAGTGGGTGTTGTAACTGAGAACGAATTTTTCCATAAATATTGAAACATCAAAGGTCAGGGATATATTTAAAATTAGAATTCAACAAATATAATTGAAAATTAAGTTGTTTTATGTCTATGGTTATGGAGGTCTGTAATATGCTTTTTGCTTCTTTATTTATGGGTATCTGTAAAATATTTTTTAATACACTTCTAACTATTACAAAATGTATTTCAAATTAAAATGTTATTTATTTGATCAATAACTTATGTATACTCGTATACCAGTATTTTTCGTTGCCACACATTCTACACATTTATCTTTGATGTTGAAACATGGACACGTGGTGCTATCGAAAAATGTTGAGAATCTCTTGGGTAAATTAAAGTCCGTAATTATGACATCTTGAACACACTTGCACATCATCTCGTCGTCCCTTCTTAGGTAGGCAGAAATAACTGATTTCCAAATGTTTCTATCCAACCACACAACTTTCGCCTCCTCCAAATTCATACAAATTGCCATGCATAATCTTCAATTATTCATACTTCTCACTTGACCTTCTTTCAAAAACTGGTCCACTTGATTCAGCCATGTTTTCGCCGGTCTAACTCTTCCACGCATATTTTGAAAAGGTAGAATAAAGGTAGAGAGTGTTATCTACCAACAAAATAAGGAATAATAATAATCAATGTACACAATTAATTAAAAGTTTGGGACAACCAAGAAAAACTTGGATTGATCAAATAAATATTATTCTGAAGAGCGATGAGTGAAAAGTCTTTAAAATACGACAGTATGCACGATAGGTGTATGTATGGACGTAGCAGAAATGAAAGATGCAAGGATAGAATTAAGTGGTTTTCTTTGCCTACCCCTATGGGGATATGGCGTAATGGTTATTGATGATTAAAAGGAGAAAGATAAAGAACTTTCAACTGATATTGTAGGAGAAAATTTAGGGTAGAAAATGTACGCGAAGAAGGTGCGTCTCTTGGTTGAAAAATGATATAATGGGAGAGATGTAAGAATGGATGAAATTAATCTAAGTGAAGTTCTGTATGTTGATGGCATGGCATGGTTATGCTTGCTGAAAATATACCATAGGTGATTTGAGAGATGTCTAGTCAAGTGTTTAAAAATAATGTTGCAAAATCAAAGGTTATAGTTATATAAAGGTAGTGGTAAAAAGTGTACGCCATGTATGGGTTTACTTAGAGAAACTAAACTGGAAAAGATTGATGAGTTTTACTATCTGAGCAGTATGTTCTAGTGGGATGGGCGAGTCGAAATGGACATTGAAAGAAGGGTAGCAACAGGAACATGATAAACGGAGAACTTAATGTAATATACAACAACCGCGTTGTATCAAAAGAAGTAAAAAATACAATACGTGATATTATGTTGTCCACCTTGGCGTATGGAAGTGAAACTTGGACTTGGCAGAGGAAGGATTAAATTAAGATTAATGCTGTGGAGATGAGTGCACTAAGAAAATGCTCAATATATTCTCTGACACTACCATCGAAAGGAGGGGAAAATGCAGACTCAGCAGAGACACATGACACCCATGGCAACTGATCAGATGTTCACCATTCCTAGAGTTAAAACATATTTTGCCCAAAGGCAATATGCCTATTTAGCTCCCATGACATACAATGGCGTGCCGAATTCAATAAAGGTAAAGGGAGGAAAACCATTTAGTCAGTCGATCGGAGCGTGGTGCTTATTGCGACAGAAGTTTGAGTACTTGGGCTTGCAAGATGAATGACGTGTGGAAAAGGTCTGTGTGGGCTCTTGAGTGTGAGTTTTTTTTGTTGTTTTTTATTTTTCTTTTTATTTTTATGATAGTGTGCGGTATATTGTGGGATGAACGTTTTTGGTCTTTCTGGAGTGATGATGTGTGAGGAGTTTGATTTCGCATGATGTTTCCAGTTGTAATTGAGTGTCACTGTTTGTCAGATTGATGAGAATGTGCAACGGGGTTTTGTTTTTGTGTAATCGAAAATCGGAAAGAATTATCGATTTTTTTTCATGCTATATGTCCTCAGTGATATCCAGGCAAAAGCCTATTTTACTGGGGACACGACAAATGAAAGGCATCAAACCCAGATCCATTAAAATTGTGTGTCCAAATAAATTAAACCTCTTGTTTTTTCACAAATGATGTATATTTCTTGTAATGTGTATGGTAAAATAAAATAAATAAAATTAGACAAGGCAAAATGAGCACTTCAATAATTATAAATGCATACGTTTAGTATATCGGACTCTGTTATTCATTGTATATAGCCATGCGGTAATCTCTTCCAATTTACCAGAAAGATATTCATGAAGTATTAAGTGAAAACCTTTTTAAAAAATCTGAGTTCCGACGGGAACTGAACTCACAACATCCGTATTAGAAGACTGACGTCTTACCAACTAGACCACGAAGGTCGTCAAACCCCTGGATTGGAAGACAGATATCTTACCAACTAGGTCACGGAGGTCGTTAAACCCCTGGGTTGGAAGACAAATATCTTACCAACTAAGTTACGGAAGTCGTCAAACCTCTGGGTTGGAAGACAAATATCTTACCAATTAGACCACAGAGTTCGTCAAACCTCTGGGTTGAAAGATAAATATCTTACCAACTAGGCCACGGAGGTCGTCAAACCCCTAGGCTGGAGACAAATATCTTACCAACTAGGTTACGGAAGTCGTCAAACCTCTGGGTTGGAAGACAAATGTCTTACCAACTAGGTCACGGAGCTCGTCAAACCTCTGGGCTGAAAGACAAATATCTTACCAACTAGGCCACGGAGGTCGTCAAACCTCTGGGCTGAAAGATAAATATCTTACCAACTAGGCCACGGAGGTCGTCAAACTCCTAGGCTGGAGACAAATATCTTACCAACTAGGCCACGAGATTCAATTAATAAATGTTCCATTTATAAGCGTATACACATTTGATCTTATTTTATTTATTTTATTTTATTTCAATGATTAAATGATATTTTAGATACACAAATTAAAAAATAACAACATGTATAATTTAACATTGACATGTAAGCAGTGTTGTATAATAGGCAAAAAACAGAACAAGTCGAACAACATAACAAAACAAATCCATACATACAATTCCATCATTTCATCCAACTTCTACACTCTACACCTGCAAGTAGCCAATGTTATATTGCAACAAACTATATTGCATTACAACTTGTGTGAATTTAACATTTATGTGTTTAACCTTCCACTAGTTTTTTTTGAAACCGCAACAACCTTCTTTGGACTTTTTTTTAAACGAATTTGTATCCTCCTTTCTAGAGTGATTGCTTTATTTGGCATAGACAAACATGCAATTACTATAAACAACGCCATTGTAATAGCATAACGAAACCATTATAGATATCATATCGCCTAAGGCAGCGGTTACCAAACTTTTTCACAAGCAAACCCCTTGCCATCTGGCTGAATTGCTACGGACTAAAAGTGGGTAAGATCCGGTCATTCAGACGATACATATCAGTGGATATGTATCGCCAAAATGATTAGGTCTTTCGAACTAGACATTTGCATGACTCAATAACTTGTCACTAAATAAGTTCGACTGAATAAATATGACCGAATATTAATTCCCTTGAGAAATAATAAAAATGAAATTCAATTCAAAATATTTGTAGAATTTTTAATATATAAAAATGTTATTTAAATAATAAGACTCAATTATATCAATTAAGAATTATATATTTTTTTTTACGCACCGAAAAACTGAGCGACAACGCCTCTTGAAATTGAGTTGCTAAAGACAAACACAACAAATACGAGTATATGTACGAACGAGTGAGTGAAATATGTGAAGATTTAGGAAGATGTAGACCGAGGAATGAATGGAAGAAGATAGACGGAGTTAGTTTAACTAAAGAAATGTTAAAAGTATGAGAAACAGAAGTACCATATACTACCTTGATCAAAAAGTTTTAGGACCGGCCACCGTGTGGCGCTGTCAGTCACCCGATTGGAATTCTTTGTTAGGTAACCACACCTATCATTGACATTTCCCTTCAAATTCAGCGTCATAGCTTGACATTTCTAAAAGTTACGCTGTACTGAGTATATCTACCTTTGTGCGTGTTTTCTATTTTTTACAAGTTTGAAAATGGCATCAACGAGTTTGCATTAAATTTTGTGTGAAAAACGGATTTAACGGCCCGCAGACCTTGAAAATGTTGGAGACGTGTTTTCGATGACGGCTCTGATGGACGTCGATGGGGAGTACTTTGAAGGGGACCATATCGATTTTGATGAATAAACTTGTATTTTCGATTTTATGAATAAAGTCCTAAGACTTTTTGATCAAGGTAGTACAAATTATTTATAGTTAAGGCATTAACACTGGAGGTTTAAAAACATTATAATTTGTTTAGTTCAACACTGATTATTCCGCTTTATATACCGCATAACCCTACCGGTTTCCAGATTTTCATATCATCAGGGGAGCACAAATAACTATTGCTTGTGCTCCCCTGACGATGAGGCAAAAACCTTGAAACCGGTAGGTTTATATAAAGTGGAATAAACAGGGTTGAACTAAACAAATTACAGAAATATATAACTAGATATATTTTATACATATCGTCTTGCAAAGCGCAAACCAAATCAACTCATTTGTCGAAGGTCTCGGATCCAACTATGTGGCTTCCATATTTGAATTAGTTAGAAGTGTAATCATAGTAAGGTGGTAGCTGCAGCCATTATATTAGGCACTTCCCCGCATTTGTACGTCTTTAGACAAAAACATATTTGTTAAAAAAAAAAACACAAAATTACCAAGGGAAAACGAACTTTCACATATCGCAAGATTTACAAATAAACCTGTGTAGGTATTCTGATATGTGATTATACATTCGGCTTTAGGTGTAGTTTCTGTGTATAGTGTTAATATTTCTATGACACAAATTCGAAATATACAATTGATACATCCTTGCCTTTTTTTATAACAAATTTCATTTACTTTGTTCCAGTCATACTTTTTTTCGATCGTCCTCGATTACTTTAACTCTAATTTCTGCTAACATTGTAAATTTGTTTAGTCAGTCTTTCGTGACGATACGTTCAACATGTCCAAATCACATTAACGTACTATTTTTAAACCCTTATTTACACAGTTCACTCACATTCATTCTTAGTGATTACATTTGTTATTCTGCCATACGTCACATCACATATTCTTCTCAATGCACGTATTTCCACCTGATTTCCTCACCTTTTTTATTCATTTTCTGTCTACGTTTCACTCCAAAACGAATTACACGTTATTTTATTTATTACATTTGATCACCTCGACACGTGTTTCTATTTCTTATATCGTGTCTCTCTTCGGAACAGAAGGTAAATACAATTTCATCTTAAAATATTTTGGGTAATAGACCAGGTGCTAGAAGACATTGAGTGCGCATAATATGAGGACCTCATTTTCTCAATTGCTATAGGTTCAGGAGAGCCCAAAAATTAATAGTCTGAATGGTGCCAGCTCATTTTATGGTCCGGTTGGTTTTTCACCCCCCCCCCCTGAAGTAATGTATTGAGCGCATGCTGTAGGGCCTTTTAATATATTTATTTTGAACGACATAACCATAGCTAATACTTTATTTGCAAATTTTCGACAATTAGAATTACATCAACTTTACCTTTGCTGTTATTTAATGTAATTACCTATAATTACTAATTTTCATTTAAAAAAACTAATAACTGTCGTTCAAAATAAATATTAAAAGGCCCTACAGCATGCGCTGAATACATTTCTTTAATACTTCAGTGGGAGGTGGGGGGGGGGGGGGGGGGGTTAAAAACAAAACGGACCATAAAATTAGCTGGCACCATTCAGGCTATTAATCTTTGGGCTCTCCTGAACCTATATCAATTGAGGAAATGCGGTCTTCATATTATGCGCACTCAATTCCTTCTAGCGCCCGGTCTATAAAGAAACATGGAAGCGTCAATGGTATATTTAGTATAGGCGTTAAACCTTGTTAGAAATATTTTTTTATGAATATTGTTTACTTGATATCTTAATTTAAGATTTTTTTTAAAGAATTTTATAATAATGTATTGTAAACTAGTTATATTCCAATGAGTAATATATTCTTTATTTTTACCAAGACTTGTTTTACCGATTGATTACACAATATTGTCTATGATTTCTTATGATACTCCTGCCGTCCTTTCATGTAGGTCACGATCCACCTGATCGCTCGCAGTTGTCTATTATTGTCTAACAATATGAACATACCTGGTTTCTGTATCCATAGACTGTAAAAGTGACGTGTGTAGGACCGCGCCTCTTGCTCATCAGTTCTCTCTGACTCACCAATTAGATACATACTCGTACACACCTAGCTGCTGGTAGTTATTTACGCTGCTTACAATCCTTGATGGACGATTACCATTTTGTTTGTTTATGGAATATTTTACTGACAATTGTAGTTAGATACGAGTATGCAGAAAATATTCAATCCACATTATTTTTACCTGTTTTGAAATATAGGTCAAATTTCATTATGACGAACCGAAATAACGAATTTTACAGTATAACGAATATTTTTTGTTGAATCGAACAAACGTACATAAAAAATATGTTTAACGAATCCCGTTTTAACGAAATCAAATTTTAGTATAAGGCCGCTGAGGGGGATTTAACCAACGGACCCGAATGACGCAAGAAATATCCAACGAATGGCTAATGAATTTGGACGCTCCAATGAAAGACGTAAAAACATTTTCAGTACATTACTTAACACGCGAGCTAGAACATGTTAAAATTGAATTTTTACCTCCAAATTATACAGCATTTATGCAAACTTTGGATCTTAGAATTATATATCATCATTCATGTAGAAAAATTAAGAGATATATCGAACGGCATGTAGCATTAGGAAACAAAGTAACTTGGGTAATAAACATGTATACTCGAACCGCACAGCATCAAAATGTTCTAAGATGATAGTCCGCAATAGTATTTTTATACCAACTTTGATGTATGGGAGTGAAACGTGGACGTGGAAAAAGACTGAGAGGAGCCGAATAAATGCTGCTGAGATGCGTGCGTTGAGAAGAATACATGGAGTGACAATGTATGATAGAATACGAAATTAAAGGATGAATGTGAGGTGAAAGCTGATATGCTAAGTAAGATGAATAAGAGTACGTTGATAAAAAAAGAGAAAACATGCCGGTGTGTTTCGATCGTCTAGACCAGTGGTCCCCAACCTTTTTGTCGCCGCGGACCGGTCAACGTTTCATAATTTTACCGCGGCCCACTTGGGGGGGGGGGACACACATTAAATATAGTTTTTTTTTTAAATTTAATAGCAATATATTTGTACAATATTTAATAATAAAATTTACAACTGTGTTACAGTGACAAATAAGTTATAGTGACAAATAATAGTAGAGAAAACACAAGGTTTGTGGGAAAAATGAAGAAAAAATATATAATAACAATGAAGGATTATTAAGTTTCAGATAATTTTTTAATTTTCTTTTGGATTCATGGGTATTTTCAATATTTTTAAGGTTCAACGGAAGGTTGAAAGTATTTTTTCCAAGATAGAGAAAAGAATTTTGAGAATGCTTAGGGTTTAATATCGGGATTTTAATGTTATTCTGATATCTTGCAGATATATTCACTTGAAAGTTATTTATCTATTTTCTTTAAAAGATTTCATGTTGAAGTTTTATGTGTTTTGATTTAATATTTTTAATTGAATCGTGTTTAAACATGCCTTCAAAATAAAATACAGTTACCCCTTAAAATGAATAAAAACAGATTTAATATTTTAACTTAATGCTAAATCAATGAGAACCCTGAGCTTGCTTCATTGAAACGAGATGGTTCCATCTGGGGGTAATAGGAGATTGTGACACCCGAAGTGTCTTGCTTTTGTCCAGTTTATTTCTTTGTTTTGTTTTGGTTCCTGTCACTGCAGAAAACCCCGCTTCACATAGATAGGATGTCGGAAATGGCAATAGGGATTTTAGTGCTGTGGTGGCAATCTCAGGGTATTCCGCCATGACTCTAATCCTGAACACCGGCAGAGTTGTTGTCTCGAACATAGTTTTAAGGCTGCCGTCATTTGCAATATCCAGCAGTTGATCTTCTTCTTTCGCAGGCATGCTAGATTCGCGTGGTTTATTGATAAATGGGTCCCGAATCCATTCCTTGCCAGTTCGTGGGTCTTTTGTGGTTGGGAAGTAACGCTCAAACTCTTTTAAAAGTAAAGACAGGTGATTTCGCACCAACTGGGAGAATGAATGCTCTGGCTCAGTCTCGCCTAAAATCCCCGCTAATGTCTGATACAATGAATGATACAATGCGTAGATTCACTCTCAGGTGCAACCTCCTTAATCCGAGCAGTTAAACCAGACAGTCGTCCGGTCATGGCAGCAGCTCCGTCTGTGCATATGCCGACACAAAAGGACCATTTTAGTTTTCCTGATATATAACCATCCAGTGCCTTGAACAGTTCTGCTCCTGTGATATTGGTTGGCAAAGATAATGCACATAACACATCCTCATGCACATCCTCCTCATATAGATATCGCACATAAACAAGTAGTATTGCCTTGTTGTCGATATCTGTAGATTCGTCGACCTGGAGTGCGTACCACGGTGATGTATTAATCCTCTTCAACAATTGTGTCTCAATGTCTTCGGCTATTTCCTCAATGCGCGTAGTCACAGTGCTAGCCGACAAAGGCACATGTGCTATCTTTTCCACAGCAGCCTCTCCTAGAAGTTCACGGCAAATATCTTTAGTGGAGGGCAAGATCAATTCTTCACCGATATTGAATGGCTTTTTAGCCTTAGCAATACTCTCGACTCGATATTCGATCTCGACTCGATCTCGACTTGATCTACGTCTCGACTCGATCTTCGATCGACAGAGGACGAATTTTGACATCTTATGTATATATAAAGTACTCGTATATAAAATATATAGTATTTGCCTTGTTTAAGTTACGGCAAGACCGCCTTCGGAATGAAGGACGACTCCGCATGCGGCATGCATATAGTATGGTAGTGTGGTGTTTTATTTCGAAGGTATTGTCGGAAGGTCGGTGGTAACTTAGCGTGAAGGGGTTTTCAACGGAATAATTATTTTAAGCTATAATTAAGTTTTATTGGGTATGTTCGATTTTTCAAAAGTAATTTTGATTTTTAAGCAGGCCCTTGCGCGGCCCAGTACCATTTGGTCCACGGCCCGGTACCGGGCCGCGACCCGGGGGTTGGGGACCACTGGTCTAGACCACTTCGGTGTGCCATCGGATCCAGTAGTATTGTGGCCGGTGAGTTTGCTGGTGTGCAATGACTCACTCACTTAAATAAAATAAAGGACATAATGAAACCAAAACTGCACGGCACAGCTTCGCTTTCTAACTGAATTGACGTTGTAATGGTGAGAAGTTCCTCGACTCAGCAACGACTCATTTTTCTTAGTGCACGCATGTCTACATCATTTATTCAGTACATTCGATTTTCATTCAATCGTCAATTAACTATCCAAAAATATTATTAATTCCTTTCCTTACAACGTCTCTCAACAATATCTTGACCTTGTCGGCGAATGTTTAGTTCGAATGAATTATCACTCTCAATCGATCTTTAAACTTATCGTGTATTCTTGGCACCAAATAATAACGAAATATCTAAGTTAGTGTTTTGTTTACTGGTTTCCATAACACTTAAACCCTTTGTACACCACGAATTTTAAAAACAAATTAACTGTCACTGAATTGAATTGATGATATAAGGAAGATCCTTCCTCGATATAAGTGCAATTAGGTCATAGATATTTTATTCAAAAATACCACAAATATTCTAAGAATTTGATGAATATGCAAAAAAAAATAGACGCGATGAAAAAAAAATTATATGATTTTTTTTAAGTAGGCGATCCAGCCAAGTTTATAAATAAATTTTATTTTAACACTTTATTGTAAGCAATATCTTCCAATCAACCAGAAAAAAAATTAATAAAGGATGTTACATGGTTGCAAAAAATACTCAAATAATTATTTATTATATTATTTTTACCGTTAGAAGCGCGTATGTCGGTACTAGTTCAAGCATAATTCAGTATTGTTTGTGCTCACCTGATGATGAGGCGAAAACCTTGAAACCAGTAGGGTTATACCGTTATATGAAGTGGAATAAATAGTGTTTGACTAAAACAAATTACAATGTCACTATTTATTTGTACAAAATTTAGCAACAGTATAAATAATAAAAATAAAGTGAGATTATCATCAAACCAAGGTAAAGAGGGAGAGATGGTGGAGAGAAAAGTAAAATGGGGAATGAAACACGTTACATTTTTTACTTGAAATCGAGAGTATTTTAAGTCACTTTTATAAACATGCCAATAACGGAGTGAATTTAAAATTAGTTGATTGATTCCAAAGCCTCACAGTACGGACAGTAAAGGACGACATAAAAATAAGAGCGGTAAATTGCGAAAGCCAATTGAAAAGCCAAACACTGCTCGAGCGTAGCTCACGTCCATGATCGGAAAGATGCTGAATATTTTCGACGAGATAAGAGTGGGCGGCGGGACAGTTAAGGGTGTTATGCAATAGTGACATTATGTGAAATTTGCGGCTATTTCTCACGTTCAACTAGTTAAACGTTTTCTGATAAAAAATTATATGACGGTACTTTCTCAGGTTAAAAATAAATCTTAAAGACTATTAATATTGAACCAGAAACGATTAAGTAATTTGACGAATTCTCTTTAACCACTCTACTTCGTTTACATCGTCCTTTACAACAGTTGCCAACCAATTTTAGACAATTTTAAACCGTTTAAAATAACTATTAATTTCAATTAAATATAACGTGTTTCATTTTTCATTTTCCTTCCCTCTCCAGCATCCTTTCTGTTTTACCTTCTATTGGTGATATCTCACTATATAGTATGTTTGTGGTTCATTATATATTTATCTTAAAATGTGTACTCAATCAATAATAATTGGAATATTTTTTGCGATCATGCACCAGTAACTTTTCTTATTACATACACTTGTCTGGTTATCCGCCCTTCTTAACCCCTTTGAGATTGTTATTTTATTTTCTTAAAATGTGTGGTAGATTTCGATCATAAAAATGATACAAATTTAAAGTAAAATTATGATTTTAGAGTGCACATTAATACAAAATATAAGATGTTACAATGTATAAACATTAATATGATATAAAAAAATTATAATCAGAAGAACTACAGACGTACTACCACATAAACAAGCACACAGCAGGCCAAGGTCTAGGGGTGTACCTTTTGCATGGAAGAGTTTTCAAAATATTTAGACACAAAAAAAATCGTACAATTTAGACACAAAAAAATCATTTAAGAAAAAATAAAAATTCTCACAACTCATACACAAAAAAACACATTAATCTTCATAGTGATATGAATCAAAACCCTAATTAAGAATAAAATAACAATAAATAGGTTTAAAAAATGAAAGGATAAAATTATATAATTGTTACAGACATGAAAAAATCTGTTGAAAAAAAATAAAAACAAAAATTTACTCTTACAATTTATTCACACATAAAAAACACAATAATCTTCACAATAATATAAATCAAACCCCATATTAAGGATAAAATAACAATAAATAAGTAGGAAAAAATTAAAGGATACATTTCTATATATTATGTATTATAAATAGTTATACTCGTACACGTTCATTGACATTTCAAAATCTAGAAATATTAAAACTAAAATGAGAGATTTTTTTTTTATTATACAAAGAAATGTTTATAGATCAATAAATAAATATGTGTGTAAAATCTCCAGAACAACCTATGTGGGTTTTACTGATATAATGTATGATTTTAATGGCTTCATATTTTACATTGAGTAATTAAACGATAACATATTATAATCAACATATATGAATCTCGAATTCTGCATCCTCATATAGATGCAATATCCGTGAGTGGAAACGTTTAATAAAGTTACGCATAAAATTTAAATGTTATTAACTTTTATACATTGATTCATTGGAATTAATAAAATAAAATACATGCTACGTGATTCAATCTTATAATTGGTCACTCGAGTACGTCATTTTAAACCTGTTATACGACGTCCATTGATCATCGATTCTCACGAGATGGAGATCTCGTTATCCTTCAGAACTTGTCCAATCATCTTTGACAAGCTTCCAGAGACTTTCGTGGTTATGGAGACATCATGTTGTAGAAGGCTGCTTTTGAGTCCTGTCCGTTTTGAAAGACGACGGATACATAGTGACTAACTGCCCCAGGATACAATAATCGCATCAAATCAAACTTTTTTGTTTAACACAAATATGACTGACAACCCTTTTTGGCTAAAAAAATAGAAAAATCCCAACGGTTTGTTTTGAAACCTTTTTAACTGAATTGATTTCTTCATGTTTTACACCAAAAGTTGGCTGAAGACAGTATTGCAATATTCGAGTTTTATATGGATTGGTCGTTCAAAATCTGGTGGTTTCCAACATGTCAGAATGGTCGTCTCCTGTTTGTACAATAATATTTTGCTATTATCCACAGATTGTAAAATATTTTGATCTTATATAGATTGGCAAGCAATGTATTGAGTGCAGTTTGACAATGCTTTTATAAAGCGAAACAGGTGTTTCACTCTAATTAAAATTTATTGTGTAGATTTTTTTACATTTAAGTGTTAAATCATTTTGATGGAGATCTGCAATATAAATGCCAAATCAATTAAAACAACATTAATGATTAGAGGGAAGCTTTGGGTTGACGAAATATTTTCTAATTACTGTGGAGATCAAGTCTCAATCCACAGATACGGCCACATAAGCAACGCTACATCGAGTCCTGATTCGCGCGTATTCCACGTTTCGCCCACTTTCGCTTCAATTTGACGTCCTTAAGCCAATTTTTATCACACGCCTCGATGAAGCACTTTGCACCACAGATTTCTGTCCTAGGCGTAATCTTCCCACGATTTGAAATCCACATTACAAGTCTTCATATTTATTTTACTGACACCTTTATAACTTAGGCGCTGTCCACCGTGGGATCTTTGGTGTTGCATATTTCTCTGTAAGGTATGTCCGTGGGAACCGACCGTCATCCATTCGATGTAAATGTCTAAACTAGCGAGTTTATTTAATTTAAGGAATGATGACATACCGGTACGATTAAGGATCTCCTCATTGGTAAGCTTGTCTTGCCATGTTACGCCAAGTATTCAATGTAAACAACGAATGTGGAAGGCATTTATCCTCTTCTCCTGGTATCTATATGCTAGCCAGATTTCACCGCTATAAAGGAGAGTGCTAAGGATACAATCTTGGTACACTAGAACTTTAATTTTCAGGTGTAGATTTTTATTTTTTTATACTCTATCTTGTGGTCTAAAGACATTTTAGAATTTGGACTTGGACGCGGTGGGAAGTTTATTCAGTTGTGTAATACAATAATAACAGGTAAGCCCGAATACAAACTGTTACAACAAAGTATTTAAAATATAAAGAAACAATAAGCGCATTTATTAATTAATAAGCAGGACTCCCCATCAGTTAGTTATTTATTCATTCATACGATACCCCTCAATATATCAGAATTGATGATGCGAATATGTTGAAGATGCGGGAGACAATATTGTCTTCGGCTCTTGTAATCGGGCCATATTCGTTTAAAAAACCATTGGATCAGGTAAGTAACTCACAGTTCGCCGTCGTACATGCTGGAAATACTATCGCAGCAACAAAACTTCACACGTCTAGCACAGACGAGTTTTGTAACCAGACAGATGTTTAACCAGATTTCGAGTCCTTTTTTGCTTTGTTGTGTTGTTGGTAGCAACAATGCTGCCTCCGATGTAAAGACATATTAAGATTATTGCGATCAAATTCATTCATCCATATGGTATCTTTCAACACATCTGAACTGATGTTGCTGACATATTGAAGAGCGTGACTGGGAGACAAAACTATATGCGGCCCCTTAAATTAAACTTCGGGTTTTAGTACCACTGGAGTAGACACAAAATTCGTCATCAATGCGAATACTATTGTAAGTGATATAACACGCACACGTCTAGCGTACGCAAGTGTTTTCGCTAGACGAACTCTTTAAGCAGCTTGCGGTCTATATTTTATATATTTTTTTCGAATGCTATCGGGAATCAAACTCCTAAATCCATTGCAATCAAATAATGACGCAAGACAACCATTTCAATGGTATGTGATTAGAGCCTTGAGTTAACGGTCTTCTGTTGGTGTAAATTTTCATTTCAAATATTTATCATATAAACATCTTAGAAATTCAAACAGTTGTAGTTATCAGGAAACATCCAAATTAATTATGCTTTTAGATGATCCAAACTGGAAATGTGCAGTGGATACTGTAAAAAGTAATGATTCCAGATTCCTTGGATTGTATGACACATTTACGGCATGGTTTATCTGATACGTGCATGGTTTCACATACCAATGCACCTAAGATACTCAAATTCTTCAGTGCATTCTTGAACTCTGCGTCAGTTTAACATTTATTGGGTGCTTGGTATGCTATGTATGTTCCTTTCTCTTTGTCAGACCATATTGTTTATGTAAAAACGATTATTAATGGGTTCCAGTCTGGTAAAAGAGTTCGTCTTATAACAATACTTACAATACCTAGACTTGTTGTTCAAATGCTAGACCCAATACTCGTGCGAGTGTTGTTGCCTGTTAAATGTATGGCTCACAATCCTTATAGACTAGTTCAAATGCTAGACCCGACACTCGTATGAGTGTTGTTGCCTATTATATGTAACATATGGCTTACAATCCCTATAGACTTGTTCAAATGCTAAACCCGATACTCGTGCAGGTGTTGTTGCTTGTTATATGTATGGTTCACAATCCCTATAGACTTGTTCAAATGCTAGACCCGATACTCGTACGAGTGTTGTTGCCTGTTATATGTAACATATGGCTTACAATCCCTATAGACTGGTTCAAATGCTAGACCCGATACTCGTGCGAGTGTTGTTGCCTGTTATATGTATGGCTCACAATCCCTATAGACTTGTTCAAATGCTAGACCCGATATTCGTGCGAGTGTTGTTGTCTGTTATATGTATGGTAGTATTTATTTTATCTAAACTGCAAATTTTTCTTATTCTTTAATGGTTTATTCTTCGAAGGTTGGTAATCATCATGGTTATCTTGACCTTTGAGGCACAAATATACGATACCACAATGAAACAACTTCCGTAAGTTCTTATAACAGCTTCTTGTTCCTGCACTTCTTCTACCCTGAATTTTCCCTGCAATATCAGTTAAAGGATCTCATATTTTTTCCTCGCACTCTATGCACTAAGTACTCGAACTGTCTTCTCTTAATAGTGGGTAATACTACTTTGTCTTTATTCATTCAAGATGTCATCATTATGGACTTGGCCAACCCATGAGACGCGATTTTTTATGATATAAATTATAATAAAGTCAGTGAAATAACGTGTTTCATTCCTGATTTTTCTTTTCCTTTCCTCTCCACTATCCCTTCCTTTCCTTTGGATTTATGATATCTCACTTTATATGAAAAATAATGTTCGGGTGATTGTCCGTCTTTGTGAGGCTTGTGGGCATGCTCACGTATATGTTTATGGATTTCGTGGGGATGGATAGTCATCTGAATGATTTATGTGACCATGTAACTTGCTTCATTTAAGTTTGTCTGGTTGGTTGGAATAGATTGCCGCCTGGCAATAAGCCCGCCAGATTGTATTCGCAATAAAAGTGTTAAATATAATAAAAATAAAACAAAAGATTCAAACAAAACAAAAATGAAAATCAACAATAAAATTAAAAAAAAAAAACAAAACTTGGACAACATTTACGTAGTGATTTGCCTGTTCGGGTAATTGCCTATTTAAAAAAAACAGTAATACCAAAAATTAACATTGAGAAATCTAAAATATTCTCGATTTCAGCTTTTCCTTGAAGCGACTGAAACTGTAAACATTCATCGTGTCCCCCAATCTGTACAATCACGCATGGGGTGAAAACAAATTTATAATGTGCGCTGATGAACCGCGAGTTCCGTGCTAATCCAATGGATCTCGAAAGCTTGATTTGTGGGGCCATCGGCGACGCTGCCGGCAACGCCCGTCAATATGTCCGAAACACCACATGTTTTTAAGGGCATACCAATGAAAAAGAAAACTGGGTCAATTTAATATCAATAATTCATCATCATCGTTAGCCCATTGAGTCAGAAAAATACTTTTAGTCCATCTTGTGGATGGATTCTGCCTGTTTGTGTATTGTAGTGGTATAAACATTTTATGACTCTGAGGTCTGCACATAATCGTACGAGTACAGTAATCGGCTAACTGCGGCTTTGTTGAGCGTCGTCTCTGTCATTACAAAAAAATGAACACCTCTTTCTAGATACCGGACTGTTAGCGCATCGTGCGACAGAGACGACGCTCTACAAAACCGAAGTTAGCCGATTATGGCCGACAGTCTCTTTCTTAAACCCGATGTGTATTACTTACCGCCGGTTACTGTATATCTCAGAATCTGAAGTAAAAAAACGTCTTACATTGTCACTAAATGTATTCTTCCAAGTGCACGTACTTCTACAGCATTTATAGAAAGGGCTTTCAGGATGAATGACGTGTGGAAAAGATTTGTGTGGGCTCTTGAGTGTGGGTTTCTTCTTGTTGTTTTAATTTTGGTTGTTTTTGTATTTGTGTTTCTGTACATATATATTTTTTTATTTTTATTCTTATGATTGTGTGCGGTATATTGTGGGATGAATATTTTTGGTCTTTGATTATGTGTGAGGAGTTTAATTTCGCATGATGTTTCCAGTTGTAATTGAGTGTCACTGTTTATCAGGTTGATGAGAACGTGCAACGGGGTTTTGTTTTTGTGTAATAAATCGGAAAGAAGTATCGATTTATATTTTCATGCTAAATATCCTCAGTGAGATACAGGCAAAAACCTAGTTTACTGGGGACACGACAAATGAAAGGCAACAAACCCAGATCCATTAAAATTGTATGTCCAAATTAAATTACCTGTTGTTTTCTCGCAAATTATGTATATTTCTTGTCATGTGTAATAATAAATAAATTAAAATTTATTCGGCTCTTTTAAGGTTTTTTCTCGTTCACGTTTTATTTCTATACATTAAAGGTGGTATGAAAATACTGTTGTGTACTTAAAATTTAGTAATTTTAACACTTTACAGTTCAAGTATATTCGTTTTTACTTGAACCGGACATTATTTTAGTGCCCTTTTATTTTAACACTTTCATGAAAATATATCTGGTGGATCCAATCAATCAACTTTTATTTTTACCATCTAATAAATTTAGTAAATGAAAACAATGTTTGAAAATATAACAAAAATTAAAACATGCCATATAAACCTCAAGAAATATTAGGATAAGGATATAGTAGTATGTCAGTTAAGGATTAGGAGTATTTTGATATAAATAATGCTTTTTTTAGTTTATCCTTACCACTCAATTAGAACATGATTATGATGGGTATTAATGTGTGTTAACTAATTCTGCAGGTGATTTGGTTGGTCATTAGGATTTACCATGTTTCAACACGTGGCCTAGTCATCCGCCTTCCGGCACTCCCACTTTACATTCAATTGCTTTATGATTCATAAAAAATTCAGCTGCTCAACTGTCCTACTGACTGTTTTGTTGTTTTTATGAGAGGACAAAAAATACTGTGACGTATGGTCATACAACACAAGATAGCGTAAACGTATGTATGTACGAGTATGTATGTATGTATGTAAGTAAGTATGTATGTATGTATTTATGTATATATGTATGTATGTATGTATGTATGTATGTATGTATGTATGTAAGTATGTATGTATGTATATGTGTATGTGTGTGTGTGTGTATGTGTATGTGTGTGTGTGTGTGTGTTTGTGTGTGTGTGTGTTTGTGTGTATGTGTGTATGTATGTATGTATATATGTATGTATGTATGAATGCATGCATGCAGGCTAAGAATGTGTGTGTCGAGATATAAAATAATGGCTCTCAGTCTTCTCTGCTTACCCCAACAGTGAAATGGCGTGATGGTTTTTATCTATAATATTTGAACTTATATAAATGTGTTAGTTTATCTCTGTGTTATTTTCAGAGATGAATTTTATTTTCGCGATCCCTCGTGATGTTTCCCCTGAGAGTTACAACCCACAGGTTGAGAAACGATGCTGTACAATAAAGTTTTGATTAAATTAACACTTCGATGTAACAGTAGATTCTAGATATTCGTAAGTACACTTTTGAATAGCTTGAAAAATGTTACGTTAATGGTTAACGAAACGTTCTTAAGTATTTTTTCAAATTAATCTTATATAAATATAACATACGTTACAAGAATAGTTATATAACAGAATGCACTCAATTGGAATTGCCTTATTAAAAACTAAAATTTCATTAAAATCACAAGTGATTTCCACTATCCATATGTCTTGATCTGAAGTGATCTATCTTCCGTATGTCAGAAATGATTTGCATAGATCACCTGGAGATTATCATTATTAAGTAATACCAGTGTATAATGGCTTTTCAATTGTAATTACAGACCTTTACATTCAAAATTATTTTAAGAGTTAACTATCCAATTTGATGATTCGAGAATTTACTGCATTAACACTTTCAAATAGAACTGGTTATTATTAACTGGTGGAGTAGTGTAAGATTTTCTTAATAAGAAGATGCAGTTAATTTAAACCGGTTTATAAGATGAATTCTGATTAATATTTTTTTTATGATTTAACAATATTTTTGGTTTTTAGTTATGTTTGTTAAGTCGTGAATATTTTCAATTGATGTTTGCGTAGGGATTGATTTGATTTAATTAACTTTTAGAATTTTCGCGCAGGGATTGATTTGATTTAATTAACTTTTAGAAATTTTTCGTAGGGATTGATTCGATTTAATTAACTTTTAGAATTTTTGCGTAGGGATTGATTTGATTTAATTAACTTTTAGAATTTTTGCGTAGGGATTGATTTGATTTAATTAACTTTTAGAATTTTTTGCGTAGGGATTGATTTAATTAACTTTTAGAATTTTTGCGTAGGTATTGATTTGATTTAATTAATATGTTGTGTATAGTTAAGGCATTAACGTTGTGGAGGTTTATAGACATTGTAATTTATTTTTATCAAACACTGTTTATTCCACTTTTTTTTTTGGAGTGGAATAAAGTGTTTGATAAAAATAAATTGGAATAAACCAGGGCTGTGGAGTCGGAGTCGGAGTTGGAGTCGTGGAGTCGGAACATTTTAGGCGGAGTCGGAGTCGGGGTCGGAGTCGGAAAAAATCGACCGACTCCGTTTAAGTTTCGGTAGAGCGGTTATTTTCCGCGCTTAAAATGATTAAATCAGATTTAAGAGCTTCCATAAATCCTGACTTAATAGAAGCAATTCTTTTTTTGAGATTTAATTCCATTTAGACCACGAATAGGAAATAAGATTTATATAAAGTATATTTACTTTCAAAAATCTTATCTTGTGTTCTATTCAATATTGAATCAAAATAATAATAAACAATATAAATAAGATTTAGTTAACGTATGAAAACAAATGAAGCAACCTTTTTATTTTAAAGCGTTTTCTTAATTGTTTTAATACCTACCTGTGTTGTTTTTCTAATTATTTTAAAAGTTTTATTTAATTATTTTTTTAAATATTAATATATATTTTTAATATTATTTTTGTGTGAAGATATTGCTTAATGCGTATTGTCTATATATTTTTTTATTAAATTGTTTCATTTGTGTACGAATATAATTAATTTTTAATTTATACCTGTATCCATTATTAATAAGTCAATATAAATACATTAGGTAGACGCAGTAAATTATAAAATAAAAATTGAAGTCAGAGTCAAGAGTTGGAGTCGGAGTCGGAGTCGGTGTCGGAGTATAAAATAAAGCCGGAGTCGGAGTCGGTAAATTTTCATCCGACTCCACAGCCCTGGAATAAACACACAAAATAGTGGAATACATACATACAAACAAAAACATACATACATACAAAAAAGTGGAATAAATAGTGTTTGATATAAATAAAATTACAATGATTTAATTAACTTTTAGAATTTTGGCGTAGGGATTGATTTGATTTAATTCACTTTTAGAATTTTTGCGTAGGGATTGATTTGATTTAATTAACTTTTACAATTTTTAATGATTTAAATAGTGACATGAGACACTCTTTGACATATAGTATATGAATAACTGCTCAGTTAAGATTAAAATTAAAAAGTCCATATATTTGATTTTAAATGATTATAAAGCTATATATGTACGAGTATTTCAATATGAATATGGATTGAGGCCATTATATTTAGTTTTTTTATATAATATTTTATTTGAATAAAAATTGTGGCTTTCATTTTGTTAAAATAATATTATATACGAGTCGTTTAGTATCAAAAACAGCAATCTGTCGATTTTGCGTGAATTGAGTTAAAGCCGAAGAAATGTTCCTATTGTAAAACTATACATTTTTAAATGTTTTCATGATAATAAAAACAACAATATGAGGGTTATTGTTACCATGTAAACATTTAAAAATGTGTAGTTTTACAATAGGAACATTTCCTCGGTTTTAAATCAATTCTCGCAAAATCGACAGATTGCTGTTTTTGATACTAAACGACTCATATTTAAAGTAGCAAGGGTAATTGTCGAAAAAGTGTTTGACAAATTATTTAGTTTCAATCTTGTGAAAAACTTATTTTAATAAACAATTATATAAATAAAATAAAAATGTAATCAATAATGTAAGATGATAAATTAAATATCATCGACATTTTTTATTTCATATGGTACTCTTCAACATAACCGAATTGGTGATTCGGGCATATTGAAAAGCGTAGCCGGGAGACAACAGCATTTTCGGTCCCACAAATCAAGCCTTCGTGTTAAGCTTAAACCATTGGAGTAGGCACATATTTCATGTTTCGCTATCGCACATGTTTGTAATACTACCCTGCATGTGAAAAGGCAACACACCTCTCACAAGTCTAGCTCGTGCTAGTATTATTAGTAGACGACTACGGTGGGTTAGTTGATAAGACGCCTGTCTCCCAACCTAGAGGGTGCGGGTTCAAATCCCGCTGAAATCCAGATATTTTTAAAAAGGATTCCAGTCTTGTTTTCACTTAAGGCATCTTTAACATCTTTCTGGTTAGTTGAAAGATTTAAGAAGCGACTGAAAAAACTCTTAATTTCTAGTCAGTAAAATAACGTGTTACATTCCTGATTTTTCTTTTCCTTTCCTCTCCACCATCCCCTGCTTTCCTTTTGATTGATGATATCTCACTTTATATGAAATAGAATGTTCAGGTGATTGTCCGTCTTTGTGGGGTTCGTGAGCATGTGCTCACTTATGTGTTTATGGATTTCGTGGGGATGGATAGTCATTTGAATTATTTATGCGGCCACGTAACTTGCTTCATTTACTTTTGTCTGGTTGGTTGGAAGAGATTGCCGCCTGGCAATAAGCCCGCCAGATTGTCTTTGCAATAAAAGTGTTAAATAAATAAATAAAGATATTGCCACATAGCAATTAGGCCGCCAGGTTGTACTGTATGCAACGAAAGTGTAATACAATACAATGTTATTACCAAATGAACTTTTGAACCGAATTGCTTAATTTTTTTAATATCATCAGGAATCGAACACTGAATCCCCAGGAGCAAGTCAATAGACTTAACAATTAGGCTATTGAGGTCATCAAACGCGTCGAGAAACAAACTCTATAAGTAGTTTTTACCCAGTAAGGTGACCTAGTTGGAATGCCGTTTGACTTCCACCAGGGGAGTTTCGAATTCGGTTATCGACGGTACCTCCAAGAAATAGTTGAAACTGGTAAAATATGTTATCTGATAATAATACTCACACGGTAGTGTTGCCAACACATTTGGCTGCACGTCTTATTTAAGGTGGTACCAGGAAGTGTCACATAACTCAATTACTTAAGAGACTCCGATGGTTGAAGATAGTGGAGGGTGTTCAACATAAGGTTAGAGTTATGGTGTTCAAGGCGATCAACAATCAGGTTTCTCGATATTTCCAGGATTGTTTTAGACGGCAAGATATCTCCAAATCTCGTATATTTAATCTCTAATTCTCGTATCTTGAATACTTTGACTTGAGATTCTTTATGGGGTTGGCAAACCCAATTACCTCTACAGAATGTTACAGATGGCAGGCTATCTTCAATGAAACAGTCTTCCTTCCTCTTTGAAACAAATCTCTAAATTGGCGCAAGTCCTCAGTAGACTTGAAGAGTCACTTGTCCTCTGTACTTAATAGGATGTTTGTAAGTTAATAGGATGAGCTAGTTAGGAAGCGCTCTTGAGGTAATCTTAATAGTCGAGAAACAGCGCTAAATCAATAATATAAATACAAATATATGAACTCTAGTGGTCCTAAGTCCAATTGCTTGATTAATGGGTCTAAAGGCAATGTCGCTTCCGGGTCATGTTCTTCAATATCTCGCAATCAATAATTCGGATAAGTACCATACAAATATGTGATGCTATTAATTAAATAAAAATATATCTTTTAAAAATATACGTCCAAATTCAGAGCATGCAGATTTCATTCAAAACAACAAAAAGCAGAATCACCACATATAAACCATTTAGAATGACTAAACAACATATTTACGTAACAGATTTAAAATATCACAAAATAAAAATATACATATACACACATTTGTAAGTCGGGTGTAAAGATAGGAAGGTAGTGGCTGCGGCAATTAGATTAGGTACTTCTCATCTGCATATGTTCAAAACACATATTTGGTAAGATAACTGCTGAAAAATAACCAAGCGAAGAAAGACTACAAAAATACCTTGTAATTTGTTTTATCAAACACTTTTTATTCCACTTTATGTTACGGTATTACCCTACCGGTTTCAAGGCTAGCACAAATCAGGGTAGCACAAACAGGACTCAAGACCCTGATTATGAGGTGAAAACCTTGAAACCGGTAGGGTTATACCGTTACATAAAGTGGAATAAACAGTGTTTGATGAAACAAATTACAATGTCTTTAAACCTCCACAATATTAATGCCTTAACTATAACGAATATGTAAAATACAAAAAAACCTTTGTAGATCTTCATTTTATATTTAAAATAACCCCAAAAAAGAATATGTTGGGTAATTTTTGTATATACTCGTATATATATGTCAGTTAAAATGCCCCCATGCGAATCCACCCACTCCTTTCTGTATCCTATTCATTGTATACGTTCATATAGTATATATCAGAGGACGTTGAGACTACCTATAGAGCTAAATAATCGAAATATAAACATTTTGCAAATAACCGGTTTGCGAATTAATATTGAGAATATTATCGGGGCCTCGGATCACCCTACCTACTACGGTGAGCTGTTTGTATTTTATCGGCAATATTACAGTACGACTTTGATTATGATATGTTAAAAGCATTTATTCGTTAACTGACTTTCTTCCAAGTTGAATATTGATCAAATCAATAAACCGAGGATAAATAGGTAAATAATATAGAATGAACATAAATTTCAAGCTCCGTGGAGATTATTTATGTATTTGACACTTTTATTAAAACTACAATGTGGCGGGCTTATCGCCAGGCGGCAATCTCTGTCACCCAACCAGACAAAAGTAAATGAAGCAAGTTACATGGTCGCAAAAAAAACATTCAAATGACTATCCATCCCCACGAAATTCATGAACACATACGTGAGCATACGTCCACAAACCTCACAAAGACGGGCAATCACCCGAACATCCCTTTTCATATAAAATGAGATATCATTAATTAAAGGAAAAGGAAGGGATGGTGTGGGAGAGGAGAGAAAAAATCAGGAATGAAACACGAATTAATTTGCCCTGTTTAACTAGTATCATTTAAGTTCTCCCCAATTCATCATAATAACTGTCATTCCTGCCTACTCCAATAGGTAAATGAAAAATGTTTCCTTTTTTTATTATTTTATATTTTTTTTAGTTTTAGAAAATCTGGTCAGTTTATACACATCTACGTTCCTTGTCAACACCGGGTTAATGTATCTGTCATTCACGTTATGCTTTGAGATTATAATCAGATTAATCATATTAATGTAATGACGTAAATCTAGATTTGCGTGTACTTTATAACCACTATTGGAGATTTGGCACGCAGTTGATTTCAATTTAGTTTGCTGATGCACACTTGAGATGAGATCAAAGAAATTTCAGTACCGTTATTCCATAAAACTCAATTATTGTATTTCCCTGGCCCCATTGACCTGGTAGTGTAGTGCATACTTATATCCCATTAGGAGGCCTCAAGTTCGTTTCCTGGAAAATATCTTTCACCTCAGATTATGCACATTTTTTTATTTATTCTTTTATTTTACATGGTAATGATAATATATAACAATAATAAAGCAACTGTTTATATTACATGGTAATGATAATATACAACAATAATAAAGCAACTATTTATATTATTTATTTATTTATTTAACACTTTTATTGCAATACAATCTGGTGGGATTATTGCCAGGCGGCAATCTCTTCCAACCAAACAGACAAAAGTAAATGAAGCAAGTTACGTGGTCGCATAAATCATTCAAATGACTATCCATCCTCACGAAATCCATAAACATATACGTGAGAACATGCCCACGAACCCCACAAAGACGGACAATCACCCGAACATTATTTTTCAAATAAAGTGAGATATCATCAATCAAAAGGAAAGGAAGGGATGATGGAGAGGAAAGGACATGGTAATGATGATATATAACAATAATAAAGCAACTGTTTATATTACATGATAATGATAATATACTATATAACAATAATAAAGCAACTGTTTAGTATTTTACATGGTAATGATAATATGTAACAATAATAAATCAACTGTTTAAAGTATTTTAGATGGTAATGATATTATATAACTATAATAAAGCAACTGTTTAAAGTATCATATTTTACAGGGTAATGATAATGTATAACAATAATAAAGCAACTGTTTATTTTATATGGTAATGACAATATATAACAATAATAAAGCAATTGTTTATTTTACATGGTAATTAAAATATATAACAATAATAAAGCAACTGTTCAAAGTATTTTCTTACCAAATTTGATGTGTGGGTGTGAGACGTGGAAAATATTGATAGGAACGAATAAATTATGTATAAATGCGTGCACCGAGAAGAATATATGGGGTGATACTGTATGATAGAATACGGAATAAAGTGATTAAAGATGAATGTGAACTTAATTCTGATGTGTTGAGTACGATGAAAAAGAGCATTCCGAGAGAGTTTGGGCACGTAGAACAGTTGTTTATTTCAAGAGACCTGATTTACACCCGCGAATATCACACACCTTCAGAAGAAAATTAGTATGTCTCAGAAATTTATTATGAACCCTTTTAATGGTGCTGGAATATATAAGATTGTAAGATGACCAAATTGTTGAGCATATTTCGTACTTTTGAAGAGGCTCTACTCTTGCTAGGAAAGTAGATGGTCTCCTAATTCGTCTTCATCGAGTGCTTAGTGCTGAGCGTCGTGGTTCTCTGCTTTGCCTCGAACTCGGTGCACCATCTATTTTTGTCCCTCCCATTCCTGGGCCATGCTGAATGCAGCACTTAAAGATGATTCTGTTAACTCCTTTATTTGATCCATCCAACTCATAGCACACCTTTCTTTTGCAAACCTTCCCTCAACTGTCCCCGTAATCACCAGCTTCACAAGACCTGCATTATCTTCATTCATGACAATTCAGATGAAAAATGTTTAGAAAATGCAGTCCAGGAATAACACAGCTCAGTAAGTCCGAGCTACAACCGCCTGTTAGGATGTAGAGAAAGCTAATTATGTGGATTGTATTGTATTATACTTTCGTTGTATACAATACAACCTGGCGATATTATTGCCAATGGCAATCTCTTCCTACCAACCAAAAATCTGTTAAAGAAGCCTGAAGTGAAAACCAGATAGAAATCCTTTTTAAAAAAATGGGTTTCAGCGGGATTTGAACCCGCAACCTCCGGGCTGGGAGAGAGGCGGCTTACCAATATTAGGTCTTCGCGTGTCACTAAAGGAAAGTGGCGCTATGTCTAGACTGCCTATCCCGCCAGGGATATAGCGTGATGGTGTGTATGTACTGACAAGAAGATTGATTTTGAATTGATACCTTGTTTCAATTTAGTTACGTGGGAATTGGGAAAGCTGCAAATCCTACATAGGACTAATGTGTAAAAGTCCAACAAAGTCAGATGCAAATTAGAGCACACAAAGACCCTGTCGGAAGTGTTAAACCCAAAGATAAATCTCAGGCAGAACTCGTATCTACCCAGCACAGAAGACTTGTATTGTTAGAACAAGAACGATCATTGGAATGTCTGTGAACCTTTTTTGTAGTACAACCTTTTGTGTTTCCAATTAGCGTAATTAGCCCATATCCTCATTTGTTTGCTGTCAACCTAAGAGCTCATTGATTTTTAATGTGTGAATTTCTTTTCTTAAAAGTTCACGGTTCATTATACTGATTAATGCTCTTGACTTTCCCGTTTCATTATTTTTGGTGATGTTGAATCAACTGTTTTGCTTGTTCTGCTAGTGTCACTTTTACGTTTGTAGGTTAACAACGGTTGTTATTTGGAACATAATTTATCTTCATCTTCTGGTGACTTGTCCACTTAACTTAGATAACTGATTTGAATATTGAAAACACTGTACTGTTAAATATTCTAACACACAGTCTCTTCTACAATTTACTGTACAGTAAGTAATCCTTCGTCAACTACGGTCTTGTCAAATGTGGTTTTAAGATAACGCGAAATTGTTGATGAATTTTTTTAAAATATTTTATTAAAAATAAGAATTTTACAAAAAAAATATCCTCAACTGGAGTTATTGACCGAAAAGAGTCTGCAAAACCTCATTCACTAACATTGTTGTGAAGATGAAACAGTCTCCCTGTACTTTCACAGTTTCAACAAATGTGAAAGTACAGGGAGAAATGAAAGGGAAACCAGTTTTGACTCAATAATATTGACGGTTGTCGGATCGAACTTAAGTCTTAATAATATTACTCAGGGTTTAAATATGGGATTTCAAATAGTGGACTATTTTCAAGTAATCGATCCATAAATATTTATTCATTAGTTGGATATGGTTTTACTGCATGGTTTGGCTTTTGATGCCGACGTTTCGAAAACGTTGCCGTTTTCATCTTCAGGGCTTGTTCGTAGTCAACTTTGCCAACTACGAACAAGCCCTGAAGATGAAAACTACAACGTTTTCGAAACGTTATGCACTATTAGAATAGCATCTCCGACTTCGACTGATTCAGAATCCACAAAAAAAACCAACCGACTCCTAACTCCGACTCTACAGCCCTGCACATTTTTCTCCTTTCACGTCCATACACCTCGTTGTGTACACCTTTCTATTATTCTTGGTATTTGTCTCCATCTTTCCCGGTCCTGAGCTATGTTGAATGCAGCGTTTAGAGTATCCTTTTTACTTATTTGGTCCTCCCATCTTGTAGTAGACCTTCAAGATAAGCGGGCCAAATAATTTAACCAAAGTACTAAATACCTTCCGCTTTCTCGTTGTTGAGGATCTGCCTCCAACACCACATCTCAAAAGAAACCTTTATACTTGTTTCTCATTGTTCACGTTTCCATTCCATACAGTGCATTTGTCTATTCCTAAGAAGTTGTGTTGGATATGATGCGTAACCAGTTTTGTTGTCTCCTGTCTAAAAAACTCTATGAAGTAATCAGCCTTGATGGTTTCCAGGTAGCATTTGAACTTTTTCTCACTGATTGTATTACCGCAAGGTATTTTTATGGCATCGTAAATACCATTGCGTTTCCAAAGACATTCTAAATTCTTTCTCTAAACAGGGGCTCATAACCCGTATTTTATTTCTTGATATTACAACTCTTCAATCAAGATCTATTCTTATTGACCGAGGAATTCAGTTTCCAACAACCAATGCTCACAAGGATATTGAGATGGTAAAATAATTTACACATCTCAAATATAATATAATAGATAACGGAGAAGATGCAATTCTGAGAATAACTCCGTTATCAAAGAACTTGTTGGCAAAGCTGCGGCGAATATGGATCGAAATATTTCAATAGCAACCAAAAAACGACGACCTCCTTGGCCTAGTTATATCTTATCTTCCAACCCGGAGGCTGCAAATCTCGCTGGAAACCAGATATTTTAAAAAGGATTCCAACCTGGTTTTAACTGAAGGCCTCTTCAACATATTTCTGGTTGGTTAGAAGAGATTGACACGTGGCAATGGGCCCGCAAGGTTGTACTGTATACAACGAAAGTGTAATACAATACAATACAATACAAAAAAGGGTCGACACTGATATCAAAAATAGAGAAGTACTGAAGAACTGAGAGCAAAAATGGAAACACTGAGAGCAAAAATGGAAACAGAGCAAAAATTGATACCTGGACACTGAAAGCAAAAATGAGAAAAAAGTTAGAACCATTCGAGATGTGGTGCTGGAGATGAATGCTGAAGATACCTTGGATGGCGTGGCGTACCAATGTATTCACCCCACAACAACTTGGTATTCAGAACAGGCTGCCCGCGATTTGTCTGCGACGAGTACTCCAATTAGTTGATCATGTTTCATAAACAAATGTCACTCAAGGCGCGTTCCAAGAATTTATGTTAAAACAGCCGCCACTAAGGGCCAGTACAACAAGTCAGCCAGATGAAAAATGTTCAGAAAATAAAGTCCAGGATTCGTAACCAACCGAAAATTCTGCAATCAACATTTTTTTATAATAAGAGGTGCATGGTCAAGCGGTAACGCACAGGACTTTCGTGCGAAATATCACTGGTTCAAACCCCGCGCTTTGCCATTCCTATCAAATGACACAGGCGTTTTTTCCGCCTAGTATTCAGAGGTTTAAGAATACCTATGACATCGGTCATATCTATTCTTAAAAAAAATATGAAAAATAACGCTGGTGTCCTCCGATTGTCTCACTTCGGTGTAGAATCGGATCCAGTACAACGGTGTGGCTGGTGAGATTGCTGGTGTGCAACGGCTCATTCATTAAACAAACTCCACGGCACAATTTCGCTTTAGTAAATTAATGATTATGTTCATTATTTAATCCCCCCGTCGGCCGATCTGGAAGGCTCTGGATCAAACAGACAACAGGGTGGTCCCCGAGAAACGGTGGAATTGCCTGAGTTTTCCCTATCTAGGAAAGAATTGTGTACTCTGAATAGGACCATATGTGGAGTGGGCTGTACTGCATATGATATGCACAAGTGGAGCCTAAGAGATTCGCCATTCTGTGCGTGCGAGGAGTTGGACAACATAGTACACAGCTATGCGTTTTCTGGAGATGTGCAGGAGCTACACAACCTGACACTGGACCATGTGAACTTGGCTGTGTAAGACATACCCCGTGCCAACCGCAGAAGAATTGCACTATTCGTACTTTAAAAATACAAGCAAACTATTCAACTGAATAGGTTCAGGGATAAATAAGGTCTGAAAACTTTGACTTATTTGTCCTGTTTGGCTCGATCACTTTTTTCGTTGTTGAAATTTCAATGTTTGACTTGAAAATTCAAATGATGTCTTATAAATATACAACACCTGAGGCCTTTGAAGAACACGAGACACAATTTGTAGAAAATTCTCCACCCAACCCTAATAACTGATAATGGGGGCTTACCAGATATTTGACCATGGTTTACCCTCTACAATCAACTAATATTTTGCACGCATGCAGGCATATCCAACTTGCCCACACCAGGTTCGCATGTCGCATGCCATGATATCATTATTTTCACTACAACTCTTCTAATAAAATTGTTAAATCAATCTACATGCGAACCTTTATTTACGTCAGCTTATATTAAATTTTTTTTTTCAAATCTATTAGAACGCATTAGCATATAATACCCAAATACCATTGGATCGGTGTTGGTAAGTCACATATCGTCATGTGAAGTGCGATTTCTTCATGTGCCATATCCGGTCCTTCTGACGTGTTGGTAAGTCACGTATCGTCATGTGAAGTGCGACTTCTTCATGTGAAGTGAAGTGCGACTTCTTCATGTGCCATATCCGGCCTTCTGACGTGTTGGTAAGTCACATATCGTCATGTGAAGTGCGACTTCTTCATGTGCCATATCCGGTCCTTCTGACGTGTTGGTAAGTCACATATCGTCATGTGAAGTGCGACTTCTTCATGTGCCATATCCGGTCCTTCTGACGTTGGCGATTACTCTTGAGAAAATATTTCTGTCTTTGGCGGCACGAAACAGCTGCTCAACTGTCTGGATATCTGTCCATTATATCCGCAAATGGATATCTTTCCCGGATATCCGCAAATGTTGCGTAACTAAGACAGGCGCCTTCTAACGATTCCGGGTTGACTCCGAATTTTTTCCATTAATATTTATTTTAGGAAGTGATATTTTTCTCCTCTCAGTATATAATCCAGATAGGTAATCTTTGGGTATTGAATGGTATACCGAGCTCTCGTTTTACACCTGCACGAAGCATCACCTCGCTGTTTGAGATACCATGAAACCAAGATATTCTGGGCATTTTCTGATGAATCCAGATATCGAATGCTTCTAGCTTGTATATCATTCTGGTCTTCGTGGCCCATGTTTCATCATTATAAAGTAAAATATACCACATACACATATAACGCTTCATCATGCACTGTCGAAGATATGTTTAGACGAAAGATGTTTGTCTTGATAAGAAAGTCGGGCGCTCCCTCCTCTCTACCTACCCCAAAATAGAGACAACGTGATGGTTAATATACGTATGTATAAAAAAATCGGTGGTATGTTGGGATGCAATCGTTTTCATTTAGCCTTTTTTGTGACAGATCCAAGTTAAATTATTCAAAAATAAAAATCTTATATGAATTGTTAAGTTTCCTTTTGTTCAAAATACGATCATTAGACTTTATCCCTTCTGAGGCACGCAGAGAGGACAGATCTTTCGGGTCAAGAGCTACTGGAATAAGTACGTTTCTCACAGGTTGTCATCGTGCGTGCTAGAAATACTTACGCATGTGGAGATAACAATAGATGCACACGTCTAGCGCGATGAACTGTTGAACCAGACCGGTAACGTTTTTTTTTGTTTTGGATACCATCAGGAATGGAGTCTGAAACCTTCGTTTGAAAAACAAGCGCCATACCAACAACTACGCCACGAAGGTTGCCCATTTAAACCAACTTGAAACTATAGTGCTGAGAATAGGGTGTTTTAGTTCGATATAATATTGTGCATTAACTTGGCCTATATGACCAATAGATACAATTCAAATATTTTGTGTTTATCTTTCATCAACGGTATCATGTATCTTAGTGAGTGCTTTGTTTATTAGGCGTTAACATAAGTTGTGTCCGTTTTTTTTTTTCAAATTTAAAAATGAGTACCAAAAGTAAAACAAAATGGTAAAGGTTTATACGTCATTCGAAAGAAAATTTTCTGTTCTACAAGACATTGTGTTTGCTTTTACGTTACATATATTATTTTATTTGATTACAAGCCTTCAAAATGGAATGCCAAGTAGACGAAAGTGAGCATTTTCGACACCTCCTTCTGTTCACGTTCGACAATTGATTTTTGCTGTTTTCACTCAAAACCTGTGGAACCCAAGCGCCGAAGTTCTGGACTTTTCCCATTGATTTAAGATGGCGGTATACAGTCATGTGACTACAATTCATCTGCTCAGCCAATTTTACGGTGGTTGGAAGGGGATCTTCATGAATAATATGGTTTAAGCGGTCCTCATCGAAGTCCACTGGTCATCCGGAACGCTCAATGTCTTTCAGGTCGAAATTTCCGTCTTTGAAACGCAAAAACCATCGACGAGATGTCCTTTCATACATAGCATCTTCACCGTACACTTCGCAAATATCGCGAGCAGCTTTGGCAGCTTTATTTTCTCGATTGAACGCGAACAGAAGGAGGTGTCGAAAATACTCACTTTCGTCTACTTGACATTCCATTTTGAAGGATTGTAATCAAATAAAATAATATATGTAACGTAAAAGCAAACACTATGTCTTGTAGAACAGAAAATTTTCTTTCGAATGACGTATAACCTTTACCATTTTGTATTACTTTTGGTGCTCATTTTTAAATTTGAAAAAAACGGACACAACTTATGTTAACACCCAATACACAATTTACTAAATAATCTTAAAATTAATAAAAAACAATTTGTAACAAAAGCAAATAAAAAATCTATACAATAAAACATAAGTAAGCAAGTACACAAGTTAAAATTATTTAAAAAATATAAGAATTTGTAACGATGGTCGTTATCTTTGTAGCGTGTGTCCTATTAGGACGTGCTGATGATTTTGATATCGACATCGTTATCTTCGTTTTAGTTGATTCTGCGTTACTTCTCGTACAGAGTCATCAATATAGCGGATTGCTTATTTCTATAAGTCATGATGATCTTGATTTGTTTTCAATAAATATAGACTCAGGAATGCGGATATAAATCGATAAGTGGACAGCAGGTAAATAAATAACAAAGTCTTGACAGTTGACTGAATGACAATACGAATATATGTTTATTTCTCAGAGTGCGGGCAATTTATACCAATGAATGAACCAGTTCGCGATACATATTCTATCTCGCTCTGGCGCATGGACTGGCGGTAGGTTAATTATTTATATTTGGAGATGACTGGACAAATCGCGGGTACTATAAAAATAGTAAACATTGTCGCCGTTCTTGACGTGTAGCTATCTATGAATACTTGATCGGTCAATGACCCTGTATGTTTATTATTAACAATAATTAATTTAATTTATTTGTGTTTTAACAATTCACTTATTCATTTTGACAATTATTTATTTATTTATTTATCTGGGTAGGTATTCCTACAAATTTAACAATATACACAGTTAATTATATGATACGGGACCGTTTCGAGTCAGCTGTCCGTACTTTACCACATCATTAAGACATCAATGTAAAAATAATAGTACAGTACAAATTCAAATTTCTTGCAATTTTCCAAAAAATACATTTTTTTGAAGAACATATGGTAATAATATTTCACTAAGCTCGTCGACTTAGTGAAATACATAAATATTTCCTCAAATTAATATTCTTAATATTATTTATATAAAATCAATATTTGAAAGTAAATCTATCAATATATATAAAGTGTTCACACTTTCGTTGTATACAGTACAACCTGTCAGGTTTATTGCTAATGTGTGTAATCTATTCCGAACTACCAGAAATATGTAAAAAATGTCTTAAGTAAAAACCAAACTATAGGTAGAACCATTTATATTATTAATTGGACTCCAACGGGAATCGAATCTGCAACTCCCGGGTCGGACGGAAGAGAGTACGTTTAATCATGTCTAGTAGACATAAATATAAATGGTTGTAACAGTGTTAATTATTAATATAGATTGATAGACGTGTGTTATTCATTCGTACAATTAGTATTTAAAAAAAATCTTTCTATTGTTAACATCAATCAATTAAGTGAATATCACTTTTAGATATCAAGACCTGCAATAAGGTATTCATTGACATGCAAGGCTCTCACCAGACATGCAATGCCGAATACATCTCGCATCAATCAGCAAAATGTACGAGACACCGTGTTCTGTTCTTGGGCTATTGTTAAACTGAACAAGGTGTTTTATCATGCAATACTGTGTTACTATATACTCGTACTATCTCCTATTTTATATTATAATTACATTAATATCTAGAATATAAATATCTATAATGACGCCGGCGAAATTTTAATTTAAGAAAAAGTCGAAAAGAATTTAAGTTGCCGATATTATTATACGAGGAATATTGTACTTTTGGAATATATAAGTTTGTTGCGATTTGTGGATTGTCTCTGTGAATATCATCGGGGTGTCTGTCAATCCACGTACACTTGTTCTAGATATTAATTATTATAATAATATTAATCAGTACTGACTACTCTGGAATAATCGTCGTCGTTGCTGGGCCTCGTAGTCGAGAATCCCCTCGCTATCACAACGTTAATTCAGTTGGAAAGCGAAACTGTGTCGTGGAGTTTGTTTGTTTAACGAATGAGTCTGTGCACACCAGAAATCTCACCGGCCACACCGCTGTACTAGATCCGAAGCTACACCGAAGTGAGACGATCGGAGAGCACCAGTGTGTTATTTTTCATCTTTTTTTTAAGAATAGATATGACCGATTTCATAGGTATCCTTAAACCTCTGAATACTAGGCGGAAAAAATGGCTGTGTCATTTAAGGGGAATGGGAAAGCGCGGGGTTTGAACCAGTGACCTTCCGCACGGAAGTCCAGTGCATTACCGCGCGGCCGTGCACCTCTTTCGACAATTAGTCATGTACTGTATACCATATACCCATAAATCAGTGCTTCTCTAGATAAATCACTACTTCCTTGAATAAATTAATACTGTTCTGGATACATCTCTACTTCTCTAGATAAGTTAGCACTTCTCTGGATAAATAACTATTTTTTATGGATAAATCACTACTGTACTATCTATATACTTGGAATTGCTCTGGAAAATTCGTCCATTTGGTCACTTGGGCTTACTCTACAAAATATTTTTAGTTAAAAATTACTTTTAACTGAACATGATTTTTTAACATGCAAAGTTGTTCTTTTATTTTTTTATACTAAAGTTACGATAACATATAACTACTTAACCTACTTTTTATAACCAACAACTCGGGAAGATTTATAGCTTAATTGTTAAGAGTTAATTTAAAAATAAAAATTTCTTTGCTTTCTGCAATAAATAACTTTTTACGTACTCGCTTATTCGTATACCTAAAATAACTTAACTGTTAACATGGTTCAAATAAAAGTCAAGAAAACGATAACGCCGTATTAAAAACTAAGCAATAAAAAACGTATTAAGAAGGAAATTATGATGAAGTTTTTACCAAGGTTTATTTTAATATATGTAATGATATAAGAATGTTTATTATCAAGACTGTGTTTACCATTAAACACTTAAAAGTTTATCAAACGTTTCGGCTTTACCTTATGGGAACCTTTTCAGAATTTTTAATAATAAATTACTTAATTACTTATTTCTATCGCTAGCTTACTCCCAGAAAAAATAAGACCTGCATATAACACCAACATAGTACAGGTTTCGCAAGCTTCCTAAACATCATCATCATAACAGTATAATCACATAGTACAGGTTTCGCAAGCTTCCTAAGCATCATCATCATAACAGTATAATCACATAGTACAGGTTTCGCAAGCTTCCTAAGCATCATCATCATAACAGTATAATCACATAGTACAGGTTTCGCAAGCTTCCTAAGCATCATCATCATAACAGTATAATCACATAGTACAAGTTTCGCAAACTTCCTAAGTATCATCATTATAACAGTATAATCAGGGAGGACCAAGATCTGAGTGAATGTGATGAAATGCAAATAGCCTGAACGAATGGACATGTACGTGCTAAATAATTAGTAGTAGCTGATTCCAGAATTAGTGGACTTAAAGATTTAATAGCGATCGAAATAATTATATGAATTTGTCTATACCAATATCCAACAATAGTTTCTTGGAATAATTTCACAGTGTCTTGTCTTGAGTAACTCATTCATTTCTCGTTAATTAAGACGTTGAGAAATAAGATTTCATACATCGTCTACAGCAGGCCTGGCCAACCCAGATTGCCCCACGGACCGCATTGACGACCTAAAACTTTCCAAGGGCCGCACATAAATAAGAATAATTGCAAATTTAGTTCCAATTTTTTTTTCGATATCTGGCTTGACAACGAAATTCGTACTTATTTTTTTTTGTAAGTGATTGATTTGGATGCAGAGGTACACAGAAAGTGTTCGATCGGTGTAAATCTGAAGAAAAAAAAACTATAAGACAACTAAATGTCGGTAATATTATGACTAAGAATTCTAAGTTATTAATTCGTAAATGTATTTATATGGTAAAAAAAATATAAGTCGTCACATATGACTGCTGGCCGATGTGGACCGCGGGCCGTGGGTTGGCCATTCCTGGTCTACATCAAAGTTTTATTTCAATAGCCATTCATACATAATGCATCATGGGTTCATGCTTGAAGTTTTCACAACTTCATAACTTGACAAAAGTATGTTATGAAAACATCTTGTTTTCCACTCTCTGAACAATTTGTATTGTATATATTTTCTACTTTATTTTTCTTCTTATCTTGTATGTTTTCTCTCAAAATCGAATGATTAGGCTTCTCATCCATGATACAGCCTCAGAAGTAGCATTCTGAATCTCCTTCGTTCCTCCTGCATATGAATATTGAAAACTTATTCGAATGTGATTTACAGTCTGGACCATTCCACATGAGCGCAACAGTGAATCAGTTCAGTTCAGTTCGATCCCACCACCACCCACGCTGTTATGGGGGACAGAATAAGTTCCCATCCAGCGCGATCTATACTAGAAGATCGAAATCTTTTTTGTTTTTTATATGAGCGCGACGTCACATAGTTACGACAAAGGAACTGCTCAAAGGGACGGACTCCTTCTCCGGTGGCGACACACCTGAGTGTTTAACAATGAATTAATGAAACCCCATGCTGGTGCATTGCAACAATTGCCACACTAAGATACTTTTGGATACATCACGATCTTCGTGATTGGTCAAAGCTTTGTACGAGCACATTAGGATCATTCATATGGTGGAGATTCCGACCGAGGATCGATTGTCTCCAAGCTCACATTCCTGCCAGCCAATCGTTCATCGATCCAGAAAAGACATCAGGATCTAAAGCAACTCGGATAAGGGCAGGAAACGCATTGATAGATTGTCATTAAGATATACATATCTTCTACTTTCTGAATACGTATGTTTGATGTTTTCTACTTTCTGAATAATTTGTCTATTTGTAGTGTGTATTTATGATATTTACGAGTCTTGCCAGATCATTGTATCATATACAGAATATGTGAATTGAAGGGAATTGGTGAAGACATATAATTTTAATTGATGTAATATTTTTTCATTTATCTTGATGATGGCTGCACTGTCTTCCAGACATAAAAAGGTCGTAGATTTGTATTTCCATTATAACAAAAATATATTATTGTTACTCGTACATCTTCTTTTCCTCACTTTAGCGTTGGCTGTGTTGGAATTTTGCCATACATAAGGTGGTTGTGTTGGAACATTGCCATACATAAGGTGAATGGGATCACTAAATTGTTTGTGTTTCTCTATCCTACATGGAATGTTGCGAAGGTTGTCTGGAGGATATATCCCAGCAAGTATGTAAACCTTTTCTATTGGGGTTGATCTGCTAATTCCAGAAATTAAGTGACATGTAGCATTTCATGATTTTTTGTCTGAAAAATAATTTATTTGATATGACATATGTAATGTATTTGTTTTTTTAAATTATTTTTTTCTTATATATATTTATTTCTTTGTTTCAGGTAAAAAAAACTACCCGTTAAAACTTTATAAGAAGATATTTTATGAGAGCGGGTTTGTTTGGTGAGCGCGTGCAAATAGCTGTTTTTTATCTGGTGAAATAGGTACGTACGCAAATTTGCAAAAAAAAGTAATGAACTTCCTTTATGTTGATAATGAGATACGCGTAGGTTATTTTTATTTTAACTCACAGATTTTGTATACGTTTACGTAAAAATCTAATTGATTTTCTCCTGGGAACTACGAATGGAAAAGTTCTTGTATTTATTAAACAAAATATCTAGTTACTAAGATGCCCTCCGTCCTGGAGACCGCGGGTTCGAGTCCAGTTGATACACAATATTTTCAAATAGGGTTTCAGTCTGGCTTTCACTCAAGGTGTGTTTAACATATTTCTGGTTACTGAGAAAAGATTGGCACATGGCAGTAAGCCCAGCAGGTTGTATTGTACAATCGGAAGAAATTACTGCGTACGAATAAACTCGTTCGATATATTATCTTAACAGTGTAAATAAATTGGACATTTATACGTAAAAAAGATCCAACCCACATTCTTACGCATGTTTTGAGATATTTAAGGAAACGTAGGGGCGTGTTATGTGCGCTTCTGAGAATCGACCGTATATACAATAAATAAATACATTGACATTCATTTTAAAGACCTAAACAGATCGACCACACACTATTAGTTTTGTGAAATAATCGTATACTCACATTTTGGTGAAATTCAGTAGGTATTTTGTTGACGATATTCAGTAAATTACAGTCTTTCAATATTCAATAAATTGCATTTTTTGTATTGTATTGTACTCATTTTCGTTGTATACTGTACAACCTTGCGGGCTTATTGCCATGTGGCAATATCTTCCAACCAACCAGAAGGATGTTAAAACGGCCTTAAGTGAAAACCAGACTGGAATCCATTTTTTTTAATCTGGGTTCCAACGGTAATGGAAACCGCAACCTCCGGGCTAGGAGAAAGCATCTTACCAAGTAGGCCACGGAGGTCGTTTATTTTTTAACAGTGTTACAATATTTAGTAAATAAAATAATACATTTTTTTATAAACTAGACCTTAAAAAGTTACAGTGCAAGGTGAAATTGTATTTCAAGATTTCAATAAACAATTCAATGAATAAATTAAGACATTTTCTTCCCATGCATTTACTCCTCATAAAAACAGTTAATTTTAATCCCACATTTAACTTAATCACGCAATAATATTAACGTAATTAATCAATGCACGGTTAAATT
The DNA here is from genome assembly GCA_949825065.1 of Odontocerum albicorne. NCBI lineage: Eukaryota > Metazoa > Arthropoda > Insecta > Trichoptera > Odontoceridae > Odontocerum > Odontocerum albicorne. Next base: position 14,479,902 of record OX463861.1, read on the forward strand.
AAATTTTCATATTGTTTGTTTAAATTATCATACTTATGAGTTTGATATAAATTTTAATTACCCGCAAATTTGAAGTTTGTTGCGGTAATTTCACATTTGATATGTCTTAATTGACGTTGAATGTGCAAAATAAATGTGTGGGAACGTTACGACACCTCAAATGTTTAGATACACTATGTTACTTTAATTCGTTTCTTTAAATTATGGATTAACTTAAATTATATATCTCCCCCCCCCCCCCCTTTTTCTCACCCTTAATTGAGTTAAGGAATTTCGTAATCGGTTCAGGATATATTTAAACTGGGAAAAATATCTCTCGTAGGATACCCGTGTTGACGAACAGGTTTACACATACGAGGTTTGATTAACGAGAAAAATAATGAGAATTTAATTTTTTTATCAAAAAGGATTTATTTTATCATTAATATCAATATTGTCCCCTTCAAAGTGGCCCCCCATAGGATAAAATACACTTTCCAAACGTTTTTTTCCAATTCGCAAAACATTTGTAGAACACACTTTTTGGGATACCTTAAGCTCATCCAGCGATTTTGTCTTTATCTCCTCTATAGTCGCAAAACGTTTTCCTTTCAATGTCGTCTTTATTTTTGGGAACAATGAAAAGTCACAGAGGACCATATCTGGTGAATACGGTGGCTGCGGCATCACGACGGTGTTGGTTTTGGCCAAAATTTCACGAATTAGCAGTGAAGTGTAAGCCGGTGCATTATCATGGTGCAAAATCCAGGAGTTGTTTGCCCACAATTCTGATCGTTTTATTTGGATCGCCTCACGCAAAGAGCGTAAACCTCAAAAAATATTTTTTTAGTCCAATTTAATCTCTCTATGTAGTCCAACAGAGAAACGGTGTGATGGTGTATGTATGCATTAACAAAACTCATAGTGCAAACACATATGATTTGAAGGCATGGTAGAGGTATACCGAGGAAATTATGGTTGGGTCAAGTGAATAATATTTTGAAAGAAGGAAATTGGAAATGATAGGAGTTGTATGATAAGGTGTATATATGTATGGAATTGGGGATTATTTATATTTAATTTGAACTTGTACACTGAATAATTCGTTCCATTTGTACATCGGGCTACTGGGAAATTGTCGGTAGCCCGTCAGTCCAGTCCGCCGTTGTAGAAGTTGTTTTGTAAAGAGCAGGAAGGACAACAAAATATTTACGTAAAACTTCACGAGTGTCAGTTACGATGTTACACAACAGCCGATACCAGAATGGCACTTACCGTTACCTTACGCGCGGACAACCTCCGCGTGCCTGAAATTCTAACCTCACACTCGCAAGTCCACATACCCGCAGCTGACGGTGACGGTGTGATAGCCAAAGGTAGCTGGTATGGTATGTCCTTAGTCATCGTCACTGTTTACACATTAAGTGAGTGGTTCAGAATCCAAGTGAACCAAGTCCAAAAATATTGAATTGAAGATCAATGCATGAAAAGTGTGCAAAAAGCTTTATTTGTTAACTGCAATAGTGAAATAAGTCCTCAGTTGCCTAGTTTCACCATAGATGGCGGTGATTGTTTGGAGCGGCCACAACAATTGAATTTATTTTCGTGTTTGAACCTAGTTTACTCAAAACTAACCAGAATGGACTTGGTTCACTTGCCTTGTGAACGACTTAAGTAATATCCCATACAGGAATGACATAGAACGAAAACATTTAAAAAAAATTTATAGCTATAAAACCTTATAAATGAAGAAAGACTTAACATACAAAACAGATATACTCGTATAGTGAAAATGTGTGTGGAAAACATGTGGGAGGAATACCAAAGAAATTATGATTGGATCAAGTGAATAATTTTCTGAAAGAAGGAAACGTAGAAATTCAAAGAAATCGTAGAAGTTGTATGATAAGATGTATGGATTTGGAAGAGGCTTAGGATGTGTGTCGATGTCTTCATTTCGCCTTATTTCAAACATTGACACTCCACAAATTTCCGTTAGTGCAAGCATCTCCACAACATTTATCTCATTCTTATCTTTTTTCTGCCAAGTCCAACTTTCACTTCCATACATCAAGGCGGGCACCAACACACTATTATTTATTGTAATTTTTTCCTACTCTTAATATTACGCGATTGTTGTATATAATATTTAGTCTAAGTGTTCATATTTTAAAATTATTAATAGATTTCAGCGTCGTCTGAAATACCCTTATGACCATGTAACATTGATTAAGGCTATCGTTCTTGGTGTTCCATTGTTTGGACGTGGGTTTAGAGCAAATTACGCAAAATTAAACACCGTCATAAACTATACGTGCTTTGCATTTTAACCGTGCTGGGTTTGTGTGCATTCCTCAGATACCATGGTCTGTTTGTTGTAGACTCTTGAAATATCGATAACTTCCAATATACGAGTACAAGGCAAACTGCATGTCAAAGATAATAATACCTACATTTTGTTTCATAATTTATTTGAATACAGTGGATTAATGATAAGTGAAGTACTCGTACATACCATCACGTCATTTCTGTTTCGGGGTAGGCAGAGAGGACTGAGTGCCAAACTTCCCTATCTCGACACACATCCTTAGCATGTTTTACATCCATACACCTTCTCATACAACTTATACGATTTGTATAACTTTCTACGTTACTTTATTTTAGCATATCATTCACTTGATCCAGCCATACTTTTTTTTGGTCTTCGTCGTACATGTTTTCCACTCACATTTTCACTTTTTATCTGTTTTGTTAATCTTTCATTCGTTCCATATGCCCACACTATATCAGCGTGCTCTTCTTCATCTTACTCAGCACATCAGCTTTAAGTTCACATTCATCCCTTATCACTTCATTCCGTACACCATACTTTACAATATCCTGAGAAGATTATTTTTATTGATAACAACGGATTGATTGCTTTCTATTTGACAGGTAAGATTCAACTCAGATAATAAGAAAAACAACGTATCTTAAACTTGAAAAATCAAATGAAAAAAAAAACAATAAATCAAAATATCACCAAAAACAATGGAAATGAGAAGAAAGAAAGAAAATCTTTTCTTTTTTATCTCACCATTCTTAATTCTACCATTCATTGTTTTATACACATTTTACGCATCGCCCTTTTGCCATCAAGCGAAAAAAGAAATCGGAACTATTTTCATATAAAAACACGGGAAACACTAATGACTAATGCATGGGTAATTTCTGAAAGGGTATACAATTTATTTCTTTTGCTACCCTTTGTGAATAATTTTCAAATTGCGTGCAGTATTTTTAATAGGCATATCGATATATGAAGGGGTTTTTTTTCAATGGTTCTCAAAGGAATCGAATGAAGTATCTAATATTTTTCTTTTCGTATTATACGAATATTCCAAATCACGACTTCATTCTCGAAGAACACTGACAGATTGTCGACAATATGCCTTTGGCGATTTCTCCGATTCTTTGGGCACATTGCTCGTGGCCAAAGAGACAGTTTGGAGAGGGAACACATGAAAACAAACAAGTTGCATATAAACATATCTACTCGAACTCTATTCAATGCTCTTCAAGTAGGCCAAAGTAGAAAGATCTTGATTTGAAACGTAATAATCGTCATTATCAACTTCTTCACGCTATTTCTCTATTATGGTAGGTAGAGATTACAGATCTCCACTTCATTCTATCCCGGCACATATTTTTTTAATGTTTTGTTTATGTCTATGACGGATAAAACAAAGGATTTAGGTGTTTTATTTGAAAGTGACCTTTCGTTTGATTTTCAAATCAAATCAGTCTGCAATAAAGCAAATAAGATGATTGGGAACGTAATTCGTACCACCAAACTATTCACAGATACCTACGTACTCAAACTATTGTATGATTTTTTGGTCAGAAGTCATTTGGAATATTGCTCTATAATATGGGCACCAGGAAGGGTTACATATTCACTCATGCTAGAGAGGGGTCAGAAAATACAATATTTCTCCGTTGTCTCTACATGAGAGATTATGAATGTTATCCCTAGCTTTATCCAAGTGTCTTTTTACTGGGGATGCTTAGTTACAGATTATTAAAGTGCGGAAGATATCTTCGATAGGGTGTCCATTTTTTTCTTGCTCAGGGTTAATTTAGTTAACCCATCCGTCCTGAACAGTCTTGGTTTGTATGTTCCGGATAATTATTTGAGGTAACGCTCCCATAGATTGTTCTATCAACCTATAAGTCGAACCTATCTTTGGAGATGCCAGTAGGTAGAGCAATCACACTGTTTAACCGTGTGTGTCCTCATATAGACGTATTTCATGTGTCGTTTAGCTCCTTCAGGAAAAATCTCTTGAATTTAGTGTAGTAATTGATTTTTTATTTAACATGCTACATTTTGTCATTGTGTTTTAGTTTAACATATACATTTTTACAATAGTTTTTATGTCTTAAAATGTTGAACTGTTTTATACATGTTTTTGTTTGTACTTGTTATGTTTGGTCCTTGTACGACGAATTAAGGAAACCTGTAATGTTCAAAGGACCTGAAAAAATAAATTAAGAAATGGAGTTCAAATGTCTCCTCCATAAACTTCGTCATATATGTATGTGCTGTGTATGCGTGGATAAAAAGGCGTAAAATCTGTCCTCTCTACGTATCCTTAAAGGGACATGGCGTGATTGTATATTTGTTTATATATAAGTAAAGAAAATAACTTTGGAAGGAAAAAAAAAATTTTTCTTCATGATGTACCTATATGTTAACATAATTTAATATGTTTATTAATATTTATATCTCCAGTCAAGTATATTATACAAGTGTGATACCTATTAATGGTATCACACTTGTCTGCTTAGAAGAAAGATATAACTTTAAACATCAGTAGTGAGCAACCTTTTGAGCCATTATTCTGTTTTTTTTTATATTTGCAAGGGAAATAAGTGTATGCGATTATTATGCTCAAAATAACGTCTGAGAATTATTTTTCGTTTTAAAACAAATCAGTTTATTTTCGTTATCATCATAACACTAAATTAATTCATTAAATTTAATAATTTGAACACTCTTACACTGTATCTGTGAGCAGGTTTCTTTTGAAAGTGCAATTTTTCCAACCAACTACATATATGTAATGCTATACGTTCGATCAGGAACACAGGCATGCTTTGAAACGTCTATATTTAGGTCGACTATCAGTCTGGCACTCCACGTATTCACGTAACGTTCGAGACTGTGAATTTTCATATCATAACAACGTCCGATTCGTCGAGTTCCTTTTAGTCTAAAATACACCATAGCGTTTGACCAGCTATCAAGCGGCATCTTTAATACGTGACCTAACAACATCCAGAGCTGCACTCTTAAAAAAGTCTCCAGGTGCCATATTTTCCGAGAGCTCCATCCAGTTTCCAGGTGTTTTTCAGGTTCAGGAAGTGCATGCGTCTTCTATTCACAACCATGCACGAGGGGTAGTTTATCGTATCGATTAAGAAGCATCTTTGAACTACTTCATGAAAATAACAGTTACAGAACCAGGAAGAAAATCAAGCGTTCTATGACTATGCCTTAATAGTTTGTATACGTGCGATATCGAGACAATAGTTCCGGTGTACGAAGTTTGATGTATGGGAAATATTGAATGATATACATCCAATCCCGGAGTTCTTGTATTACCTGCTATTATAATGTGAATGTTGGGAACATACCTGTGACAGGTAGTACCATGTGAACTCTGTGGATCGGTGTTCGGATCCCCGCCCTCACATTAACACAACCCTCCATTTTGTAACCGGTCCTCAGTTTGATTTCTATTTATGATAACAGCTTTAGGGGCAAAACAAAAAGGCATGTAACATTTTTCAAACTACCTGTCTCAACTTGCATTCTTCAATAATTTTCACGTATTATATTTTAGTGATGGAATATATTATTTCATTTTTATATGTGAACGAATGGTTCCTGTGCTGTCACTTTTTTGTATATGAACAAGTCTATGTGTCGTTTATTTTATATAACATTCTAAACTGTTCCGCCGTCCCTCAATATCTCGCCAAAAATGATCATGGTGTGGCTCAGATGTTTTCTCCTTTTTCACGTTGTTCTTTATTGTCCATGCCATCAGGGGCTAGAACCAATTTTAAGTAAATGTTGTAAGCATTTCTGAGAAGTTGTATGAGAAGATGTATGGACGTGGATGAGGCGAAATATGTGTGTGCTTACGTTTGCGTGTATAAAAGGAAAGTGTGATTTTCTGCCCTTTCTGCCTACCCCAACAGGGAAACGGCGTGATGGTATCATCATCATTGTCAACTTGGGTCGATCCAATGCTGGATGACGGCCTCCCCAAGTTGACTCCAAATAATTCGGATTTGTGCTCATTGGTGCCAATTGATACTGCCATGCTTTCTGATTTCATCCATCCAGCGTACTTTTTCTGGACCTTTTAATGCCTCATGGGTACCACTGAATTATATCGGATGTCCATCGGGAATCTGACAATCTGGCTGCGTGTCCCGCACATTGCCATTTCATCTTCTTGCACACCTTTATCACATCTTCTAACTTTTTCTTGTTGCGAATCCAAGAGGCTCGTTTATTGTCTCTTTAACATATCCAAGCATATATTTCTCCATGTTTCACTGTGCGGCTTGGAGCTTCTGTATATTTTTTGCTGTTAACATCCATGTCTCACACACTGGTTTTAGACCTTTCATTTCAAAGATTTATTTATTTATACACGATAAGAAAGTTTATAACTACATATTTTATGAAAAATCAACTGGTGATTTAAAGTGGACACATATTATATGAATTTGGGTTTGTTGCCTTTCACTTGTGTCTTCAGTAAACTAGGCTTTTGCCTGTATCTTACGGATGGTATATAATATGGAAAAGTAGGATGATGTTTTTTTCCGATTCTTGATCATACAATCCCGTTTATCAACTTGATCAACAGTGAGACTCAATTATGTATGTATCACGCTAATCAAACTTCTACTTTAACATTCCAGACATGCCAAAAAGTTTGTCCCACAATATCCCACGCATAATCACCAAAAACACCACGCACAAAAGTTCACATAATCCCTTGATATAAATCATTCCTCCTGCAAGCCCGAGCACTCAAACTCCTGTCAAAACAATAACCACGGTCCGGTCTACTGAATGATTTTTTGTCGCCTGGCCTTTTTTGCCTTTATTGAATTCGGCGCCCTATTGAATGTCATGGTAGTCATATTACCTTTGAGCAAAATATATTTCTAACTCAAAAGGTGGTGAACATATGATCAGTAGCCATGCATGTCATGTGTCTCTACTGAGTTTTCATTTTATCTTTTATCTTGATGATAGCGTCCAGAGTGCCAGATTGAAAGTGAAGGACCCCATACTCCTTGAAAAGTTACGACGTTGGATACCGGGCAGGAAGTTTATTAATTATTTTTATGGGAAATTTGCAGTATGTGTTTCTATGTTAAGGGAAATTTGCAGTATGTGTTTCTATGTTAAAGTGTTTCTAAGTATGTATTTCTATGTTGCAGTATGTGTTTCTATGTAACCCCCCCAAACCGATATATCGATGGATATAGATCCCCATTATATATACATGATATGTATGTATAAAGTACTTACATAGCGGCCTTTATTAAATGTTTTTATTTAATGATTACATAATTCGCCGTGAATATTTGCTGCATTAATGTCTGCTGACTTACTCGTAGAAACAGCTGACTTATTCGTAGTAACAGCTGTCTTTTATGCAGCAGTAATTTCTTAGCAATGAACAATCTAACGAGTCCGAACTGCAGAAGCTCGTTAGATTTGACAACTGTCAGCAAAAATGTATGTATGTTATTAGAACTATTCCATTAAAACGCCCAAACGCTTATAAAGAACTGTTTTGCCGAAACAAGAACTCATTGCTAAGAAAATGTAATCAATATATCTGAAAACATTTTTCGAAATGTAAAAGATGTTCCTTTGAAGAGCAATAGAATTTCGAGGTCGATTTCGTCTTCAACGAATAAATTGATTGTTGCGAATCGATCCAATAGGACAGAGTATTATGACAGAGTTTTTGTTGGTTGTTTGTTGGTCATGTGGCGTAAAATGACCTCTTTAAGGGTTAGAGTTATGGGTGGCGCCTTTAGGAAGCACTTGAAGACAATTTTTAGGGCGTTCTTAATAAAATTGATACTATATGAACATTATACATATACACTACACTCCACCTAATGTTGAATGTGTTACTATCACATATCGGAAAATTTACAAAGTTTCTTTGTAGTATATCTTCCATTGGTAAATTTTCTTACTAAATATGTGTATCTTAACATATGCAGATGCGGGAAAGTTCCTAATCTAATTGGCTGCAGCCACCACCTTCCTATTCTTACACTCTTTTGTTTTTTTTTATCTGCCGATGTAATAGACGATGAACTCCTTCAATCTATCCATGTGAATAATGTAGTAGGGCGACTACGTACTGAGGTCGTAATCGAGTCGGACCATTGTCGGAACAAGCTATTGCTAAACCTTTGTAAGTTAGCACACCATATTGCCTACGTCGCTATTGGTCCATAATATCTGTCGTACTGCTTCTCGCTCTGATGCCCCTAACGGTCGTTTCACGTCGCTCCAGCGCCATTACTCCATGTTCTGCGTAGCATTGCGCCGCGCAGAGTCTGGAGAGGGGACTGCTGGGCGGTAGCTCGGGGGCACTTCCGTTTCCGTTCGTTTCTCGGGGGGAACTGCGGTGCAGTTTCTCTATTTAATTTTAAGAACTAGACTCTTATTAAATTCATCAAAATATAGTAGTATTATCCACCGTCAAACAAAGAAAGTTCAAGTACTTTGGACATAGAGAGCGACGAGAAAATGATGAGATCCATAAATTGATATTGCGGGGGGAAATTCAAGAGAGTAAAAGTGTAGGAAGAACATTTTTTTAGAGTAGCTACGTTTAGAAATAATAGATAGATGGATCGAGATGACATATTCATTACTCCATTTATTACTCCATTTATTAATTTATTTTTTAGGTCCTTTGCACATTACAGATTTCCCTAATTCGTACAAGGACCAATTTTATTTAGTTCAACACTGTTAAGGAAGATGGTGACTGAATTGACCGAGAAATGGGTGTTTTATATTTTTTTCATATATTGTACAAAATTTATAACATTTTCACTGACCTGCTGACATGAAAAAATTGTGCATGAGATCAACAATAGTCATTGGGATTTTAATCCTTGTTATTATTTATAAATTACATGTTCTGTGTGAAAATCTTGATCAATTCCTGTATGTTCTTTAAAATAATAAAAAATACGTATCTCCTGATCGAATAACTTACGGGAATTGTGTATGGCCGTGATACCATTTATTTACCCAGAAGTACTACCCTAAGGGTCAAGATACGAGTATCCATGATGATCGCCAACCTCCGAAGGAATTTCGGAGAAGATGATTTGAATTTCTGTATTTTTTTTAAAGTTTTACTTTACTATTAAATATTGTTTATAGTTAAGGCGTTAGTTAACTCTGTAGAGCTTTAAATACATTGTAATTTGTTTAGTAAAACATTGTTTATTCCAGTTTATATAATGGTGTAACCTTACCGGTTTCAAGGTGTTCACCTCATCATCAGGAATGCACAAACAATATGAACAAATAAACACAAACAAGACTTGATGATGAAGGGAAAACTTTGAAACCGGTAGGGTTACACAATACTAAATATTTAATGCTTATTTCGAGTTCTGAAATGTTGGACATGCAGTAGAAGGTACAGATTTAACTTCCTTATTAATCATGTATGTTACCTTTGACTTCTCTGCTTTCTTACATTTCTTTGAAACGTGGACGTGGAAAATTAACGAGAGGAATTGAGTAGAATATACAGTGTGTCGATATATAATAAAATAAGAAATGGAATTACGACGGATTTATACTCGTATGTTCGAGATGTTCAATTGAAGGAATATGCTTCACTGAGATATTTAGGGTCGTAATGTCATAACCGTTGAGCACGTTATCCGGATTGATCAGCTAGAGAAATATTTATTGTATGTTATTTAGCATCAAATGAAATACATGTCGGGATTTCGATATATCGATTTTTTGACATGTCAGGATTTTCAGTTGTTAAGTTTTTGCCATGTTGGGATTTTCAGTTGTTGAGTTTTTGACATGTCGGGATTTTGATCACTTACATACATTTTAAAATAATCTAAAGAAAATGAATGATATAAATAAAATCTTATTTGAAATTCCGTACTGCTTCATCGAAAAGCGTGCAAGTGTACTTAGCGGCATTTTGTATCTTACACAAATAATAACGATCGAGTTCGCAATTCCCAGAGGTGAAATGCGAGCAGACACCGCCATGCCAACCCAAGCCAGACTGTGCAGGTGTTCCCAGCACATGACCCAGCCCACAGCAGAACAGCTGTCTCCAATTAATATACATATTGAAACGTGCTCCAGATATAAGAATATATTTTGGCGTGTTTAGTCGAAACAATAGGTAAATGCAGTTGCCATGTCAATTAATCATTGTTATTGGTTATACATAAATACTATCACGCCGTTTCCCTGTCGGGGTAGACAGAGGGATCAGAGTGCCAGACTTTCCTATCTCGACATACATCCTTAGCGTATTCCACATCCATATACCTTCCGTGACCTTCGTGCCCTAGTTGGTAAGACGCTTGTCTCCCATCCCGGAGATTGTGGGTTCGAATCCCGCTGGAACCCAGATTTTTGAAAAAGGATTCTATTCTGGTTTTCACGTATGACCTCTAACATTTTTCTGATTAGTTGGAAGATATTGATACATGGCAATAAGCCCGCCAGGTTGTACTGTATAAAACAAAAGTGTAATACAATAAAATACCTTTTCATACAACTTTTACGATTTCTCTGACTTTCTACGTTTACTTCTTTCAGAAAATCGTTCACTCGATTTAACAATACTTTTCTACGTTTTCCTCTACCATACTACCACGTCTTCCACTCGCATTTGCACTATATATCTGTTTTGTTAATCTTTCTTATTTATTCGTTCCACATACCCAAAGTATCTCAACGTACTTTTCTTACGCTTATTTAACACATTTGCCTTAAATTCACATTCATCTCTTATCACTTCATTCCGTATTCTGTCATACATTTTCACCTCATATATTCTTTTCAGTGCACGCATTTCTACAGCATTTAATATGATCCTTCAGTTTTTTCCACATCCACGTTTCATCCCATATATCAAAATTGGTACTAAAATACTGTTGTCGACTATAATCTTAACTGATTTTGATCTTGTCCGGTCCGAGTATACACGTTTTAATGCCCCATTGACTTTATTTGTTATCGCTACATGCCGTTCGATATATCTCGTCACTCTTCCATCGTCTGAGAAAATACTATCTAATTAACAGAATTCCTCTACTGTTTCTATCTACAATTATTGACATTCTACGTTGTCTTGTATGGAAATTTCTTTTTAATAGCAGAACCAACGTCTACTTCAGGTATAGAAGCATCCACCCTGCCCACTGAACTACGATTCCTCATTGTCTTCGGCTGGTTGGGAAATTATCCGATGCGAGGAGGCGTAAGGCAGACACACTTCGCTGCACTCCAGACTAGTTGTTGGCTGATTACATAACTGGTTTCAACGATGTTGTACCTGGAGTACCTACTGTTTGTGTAGATATCGAGAGATAATGCTATGATAGGGAGTATTAAACCAATACTCCGGAGGATATAACTGCATACAGTACATCTCGATTGTCGTTAGAAATCATTGACTGGATTGTGAGATAATTCCAGCAGATTTAAGAGGCGGTACATTTTTAAGTTCACTCGTTCACCAAATATCTGCATTTATTAACTGCATTTATCCTTCTTATGGACAAGCATTTGTCCCTTAAAGGAGAAGCATTTTCCCTCCAAAAGGATACATTTACCCTACTAAAAAAAAAGTATTTGCTCTTCTGAAGGATTAACATTTGCCCTTCAAAAGGACAAGCAGTTGCCTTCTTAAATAATCAACATTTCCCCTCATAAAGGAAAAGCATTTCGCATTTGTCATTCTAAATACGAAGCATTAGCTCTGAACATGTGCCCTCCTAAAGGATAATCATTTGCCTTTCCTAAAAGAGGAAAATTTGCTCTCATAAAAGAGAATAGAATCTTGAATTCATGAAATTTTACTTTTATTGTTTGTATTTTAATGTGTTAGAATCATATTAGTTAGTAATGTTGGTATTTTTCATGAATTTTATACAAATTACGAGTAATAATAAATTGAATAAAGAATGTTAATATATATCTTCCTTTACGTTTATCTCGTTGTTGGAAGAGATTGCCATCTGGCAATACGCCCGCTAGATTGTTATACTATGAAGGGTTTAATAAATAAGTAATTATTTACCCTCCTACAGAGGAAGCATTTGCTCGTCCTAAAATCATAATCTTTTGCCTTTCAATATAAGTATTTGTCGTCTTCAAACATAAGTATTTGCCCTTCTAAAGGAGAAACATTTGCTATTCTAAATAAGCATTTGCCTTCCTAAATGACAATATTTTCTCATTAGTAAAAGTTTTTACCATCCTAAAGAAGAAGCATTTGCCCTCCTAAAGGAGAAATATTTGCTGTTCTAAATAAACAGTTGCCTTCCTAAATGGAAATCTTTTCTCTTCAATAGAAGTATTTATCATCCTAAAGGAGAAGCATCTGCCCTCCTAAAGGAGAAACATTTGCTGTCCTTAATAAGCATTTTCTTTCCTGAATGAAAATATTTTAACCTTCAATAAAAATACACGTATTTATCGTTCTAAAAGAAGTATTTGCCCTCCTAACAGATAATCATTTGCTGTTCTAAATAAGCATTTGCCTTCCTGGATGAGATTTTTTCCCTTCCATAGAAGTATTTGCCAACCAAACCAAAATACAAAATTTATTTATTTGTGTTTGTTGTATTGAAAGGAATTGCTCCGATTATTTATCCATAACATACACATGTATATGTTGCGTAAAGGTAATATTAAAATGCCGGTAGTGTATGGTGCTTTGGCTTATTTGGTTAGGGCAAGTTTCCTTTTAAGTAGTGACCCCCGTGGCGCTTTCATTGCCAACAAACAGAACGGTGCAGAGGTTCAAGGTTTAAAAGGACAAAGCCGAAGCCAGCACAGTCTACGAAGATTTCTTAGAAATCTGCTAAAATAAAGTCTGATCTAAGATTTATAACTATTTCCTACTCTGCCTAGTTGATAAAACGCTAGTGTTTCATCCCAGACCTTGTAGGTTCGATTCTCGTTAATACTTGATTTAAAAAAAGGTTCAATCTGGTTTTCACTTTAGGTCTATATAAGATCTTTCTGGTTGGTTGGAAATAAATCCATCAGGCTACACTGTATACAACGAGAGTGAGACACAATACAGTACAACGAGGAAATACACTGGAACAAACGCATTAAACAATAGTAAAAATAGCAAATTGATATTATAAAAGAGCAAGATTTTTTTTATATTGTATTGTTATCTATCGTTGTATGCAATGATGGTTTTTTTGCCATGTGACATGCTCTTCAAACTAACCAGAAAGATGTTGAAAACGTCTGAAGTCAAAACCAGACTGGAATCAATGGAAATCAAACTCTCAACCTCCGAGCAGGAAGACAGGTGTATTAGCAACTAGGCCAAGGAGTTCGTCAGTTTTTATACGAAACCTATTTTAATGTGAAAAAGGGTGCATCCGAAGTTATCAAAAGGTTTGTGATTGTCTGATTTGCGCCTCTTGATCAAGCATAGTACGGGACAAAGAACTGTTTGTTCAGGGCCTACTTGAGTAGCTCTTAACCCGAAGAATCGATTGACAGAACGCTTTCAGTATGTCCGTATTACTAATTGAGATATGTGGATCACTTCTAACAAACCATGACAATGTTAAAATGAAACCAGGCTGAAACTTTTTTTTATATATCTGTATACCAACGGGAATCGAGCTTGCAACACCCTTTTTTTAAAATATCTAGATACCAACGGGAATCGAGCTTGCAACTCTCTTGCCAACTAGTCCACGGAGCTCGTCGACGATTCATGAATGACGCGATGTATGAATGTGGAAGAGTCGAAAGCTGTGTGCATGGATAAAAAGGCACGGAGATTTGTCTTTTCTGCCTATTCTGAGGGGACATAGTGTAATGGTATCCATTTTCATTGTTTTTTTTCTACATACCTACCATTACTCCATTTCCTTGTTGGCTTAATCAGAGAGGATAGAGCTCCAGACTTTCTTATATCATCGATACCCATATTTCGCCTCTTCCACATCCATACACTTTCTCATATAAGTCCTGCGATTCATCTTATATTTTTTACTAAGATATTCAGTTTCATTTATTAATTCGTGATCAAAAAACATGCATCATGGTTTGCTTAAACCTGATTTCGACCTTTGAAAATATTTGTATAACTTCCCTGGCAATATTATATTTAGACCACCGAGACAAAAATAGCCAAGCATTTTGTTTTGTTAAAATAAAAATAGCTATAAAAGAGAGTAGATTTCTACGAATTTGCTTGTTTTAGCGGTATCGCGAGATATTTATTTAATGTTTTACTGCGAGTTTAGCGGTTAACTTGAGTGTGTTTACATACTACATTTCTGTCGGACTATTTCTCTCGAATTATTATTTTGTATCTATTATTATTACACTTTCGTTGTTCACTTTACAACGTAGTGTACTTATCGCCAAATGGTAATAATACCTTCCAACCAGAAAAAGATCTTAGTGCAAAACCAGATTGGAACGGTTTTCAAAATGAGCTGGGTTCCAGCGAGAATCGAGCCCGTATATATGTCATGGACGTAGTTTTTAGTCGGTTTTAATAAATGCATACATATGTTACAACCCAAATGTAATGCAATACAATATAACGCACTAATGTAGTTCCACATGTAGGAGAAGACAACGAAAATACACGCACATCGGTTATTTTTAGTGAAGTATAGTGTTCTGTGAAAATAGCAGTAGTGTTAGGTGAAAATTGAAGTATAATATGAGGGAAAAATTTAAGATAAGTTTGAGGGGAAAATCGAAGCATAATATCAGATTAAGCTGAAGTTTAGTGTGAGGCTAAAATTTAAGTATAATGTTAGGTGAAAATTAAAGTATAGTATTGTGTAAAAATTTAATTATCATGTTAAGTGACAATTGAAGTAGTATTCGGTGAAAATTGAAAGAAAGTGTTAGGTGAAAGTTGAAGTATAGTGTGAGGGGAAAATTGAAGTACAATGTTAGTGGAAAATTATAGTATATTATTAGGTAAAACTTGAAGTACTCGTATAATGTTAGGTGAAAATTGAAGTATAATTTTAGGTGAAAATTGAAGTATAGTGTTAGGTGAAATTGCATGCTGACCATTGGAATATCAGTGCAAATTTCTTGAAATGTATTTTACCACTTGAATGTTGGTGTTTGTTTATCTAGCCACAAGTGTCGACCGCGAGCGTCTAGCGTGTGTCTCGAGTGCGGAGTACGCAGACCAGCGGAGCATAAAACCACGCCTCGCAATTAACTCACCTTACAACCTGCACTGCTACAGGATGATACATATCTTGTCAATACCGCACTTTCTTGGATAATCACGTCTATTTGTTAAAGGTGTGGCCTATAGATGATGTTGTACACTGAGGTTAGATAGACCTTGTTAAAAAAAACAACCACATGATCAATTCGGAGAAGTACTGCTCGCAATTGGCCCATGAATGCGGCAATCGAATTAGTTATGAAAAGCGTCATCTTTCACCAAGACAACACCACGCCTCTTTTCAGACCCGTCAAAAAATGTTACATCTGACCTTGGACAACCTTCCCACCCGTTGAATGTACCAGACATAGTATCCTCCGATTACCGCTTATTGCGACCCCTGCAGGATACTCTTAAGGGGTAGAACTTACTCGGAGGGGGGGGGGGGTACAATAAAGAAGCGACGTTCTGGGAGGATGGAATTTTAAAGTTACTCGAAAGATGGAGCAAGGTAGTTGAATAAAACGGTGTATACGTTATATAATAGTGGAATAAAATGGTGTATACGTTACAGAATAGTGGAATAAAACGGTGTGTACGTTACATAATAAAGTTACATGTGAATATGAAAAAAAAATTGTTCTCTCTCTTCTTCGTGTGCCGTGTCTAATAATCTCCTGACGTTCGCGTCCATCCTAGAGAAAATATCTCTGTTTTTTACGGCACGGAACATCTCTTCAACTGTTTGGATACCTGTCCATTTGCAAATTTTCCATAACCAAGGCAGGCGTCTTCTACCGATTCCGCGTCGACTCTCAGCTTTGTCCGCCAATATTAATTTTAGGAAGTGGTATTTTTCTCCTCTTAATATATGACCAGGATAGGCAATCTTTCGGCATTTTATGAAGAAGTGCCAAAAGAATAAGAAATATACATTTATACAAATGTCGAACAAGCTGAAGCTGCACCCGGTCGAAATGTTGGATAACTCTCAGTAAATTATTGTAGAATTTAATTTCTGATTGAATGAACTCATATCTCCCCAATTTGACAAGTTCACAGTAAGCTAAATGTTGGATAACTCTCAGTAAATTATTGTAGAATTTAATTTCTGATTGAATTAACTCACGTCTCCCCAATTTGACAAGTTCACAGTAAGCTAAATAGGTTTGTCAATTACTCGTTAAGTTTTTCTTGCAGTTTTTTTTCACATTTCAGTGCTAAACATTTTTTCACATTTCAATGCCGAGTATTTTTTCACATTATAATGCTAAGCATTTTTTCACATTTAAGTTTGTACATTTTAGTTTACTCCACTATACGCCGTTTCCTTGTCGGGATATTTAGAGATAAAAGAACGGCCAGACTTTTCGTTATTACAAACATTTATCACCTCTTCAACATTCATACAACTCTTACAATTTCCTTTTCCTTTCCTTCTTTCAAAATATTCAGTTACTTGATCCAAAAATCCCTTTCTCTATCTACATCTCTCATTTAAGTTCTTGCTGCAGATTGGTTTTGACGTCCTTTTATCACTCATTCTTTCTACTTGTTTATGGTAAACCAACCCAAAATAATATCTAGTCTACTCATTACGTCAATCACTGGTTTACATTAACTTTTAATATTTTTATTCTGTATTGTTTTATACGTTGCCATGACACGTATATTTATTTCTCCGTGCGCGCATTTCTACTTTTTTTTAGAAATTTTGCTCCCATATAAATTAATAGAACATAATTCGTAACACGCTGTAAGTAAAAGTATTGTATTAGTCTAGTAGATCTGCTCGTGTAGTATAATCTGAGGCCATAACAGGGCCGTTCACCTGGACACTGGGTACCAGGCACATGTCAACAACCATTTCTAATGCGATCCACTTCTTGATCTTATTAACTGTAATGCTTTCCTTAGAAAAAGGGAGGTTTATAGATTTCTTGGCTTGACTTCGCTAACAAGGGAGTTCCACAGGGGTCAATTTTAGAACCTTTATTCTTTATTTTGTAAATAAATGGTAATGTGCTATTTATTAAATACTCGTATTAAAAAATGTGAAATAATAGATCTCGTAATCATTGTTTTGAGAGTCTTTATAAATGTCAGAACTTTATTGGTAGATAAATCTCCCTTTCTCTTGAAAATAGTCTGTTCTTAAAACGGCGCTATATAAATTGTTATTGTATTATTTAAGTGTTATGTCAGAAATCGTGATAAGATGGTGATTATGGAAACTACGAGTATATATGTACTTTCTTTAACAATTTATTCAGGTGACTTGTTACGATGATTTAAATAAAGTAGATCACGGATATATGTTAATTTACAGGACAAAATGTCGTAAAACCTCGATCCTCAAAGTCTAATCTATGTACATCGTTATGTTATGCAGACGTTACACAAATAATAAATTTGTTGAAACAACATAATTGTGGAATAAAATATATTGCTATGTTGGTCTACGAGTGTATGTGTATATTATATTATATTTATCTATGGTTATGCAATGCGAAGAGAACTCTTGATGGGTGAACTGCTAAAAATAACAGCAAAGATAAACAATTAATTATATTCCCAAACTACGAGTAGGATGATTTGCACCACCAAATTAAAGTTATTATGCAATTATATGAGTAAAATTAAAATTAATTTAAAAAACTTACGAATCTAGATCATTTCAAGTTTCAACTGATTAAGCTTCAAAAATTTAACAATCTATAAGGAGAAAATTTCCACGAAGGAAGAAGGAACGCAACATTTGTTGGACTCGGTCAAGATACGGCTTTTAATAAATCAAATATGTCTCCCAAAGGACAACCGAAAAATACATGATCTGTACTTTGTATTTTTTTGTAGTTTTTTTTTAAGAAAGCGGTAAAAGTCAGCTGTTCCTATTTCACATTTTGAACATATGAGACAATTGGGGATTCAGATAATAAAATATCAAAAATGAAAATATTGGCAAATTATATTTTCAATGCCACAAGAAAGATCATCCATGCGGAAAGAAGCCAATTATAGTTTATTACTAATCTTTTCAACATGCGTCATTGAAATCCTTAAAATAATAATTATCTCTATGTCTTTTTTGTGGTTTCGGAATAAAAACAATACCGACAGAATAAAACAATGAAACCGCAAAATACTATATATGCATTAATGATTTTTATGTAAATGTTAAGAAGTTATACAATACCATCATGTAAACATGTACATACCATCACGTCGTTTCCCGAAGAGAGCGCCAGACTTTCTTATTATGAAACACATCTTTCGCCTCATCTATTATACATCCATGCAGCTTCTCATATAACTCCGTCGATTTCTTTGATTTGTTTCATTTTTTCCTTACAAAATACCGTTCACTTGATACGACAATACATTCCTTGGCCTTTCTCTACCACACCTTCCACTTTTTTGAATTGTATATTTGTTTTGTTATTATGACATTTCTTCGTTCTACATGCCCAAACCATCTTATGGTGCTCTTCCTTGTTTTTCTTAATATATTATATTAACCTTATGTTCAAATTCATCCCTGATCAATTTCTTTCGTATTCTGTCATACATTATCACCCTATGCATTATTCTAAGTTCACGCATTTCTATAGCATTTATGGTATAGTATACTGTTCTTTTCAGGATTTTTGTGCTTTTCAATTTTAAATTTGCCGCCATTTTCAGCTGTCAAACGTATAATATTATATTTATAATAGACACACGTCATCTACATAACCTATAAATTAATCATGCAGCAGTACACGATTGCAGAACTTAATTAAAAAGTGCAGTTCTTGTTGCGCCACCCTATACAAACAAATGTATAAATCAATTCAAATCGCGTTCATGGAAACTTTCCCTATAGCATCTACTTTTAGAAATGTGTGTCGGGAAAGAAAGCGAAATGCAAGATATTATAATAGAATAACAAGTAAACGCTGAACAATCGTCGATGGAAGTTCTTCAATGGAGTGATGACAGCGGCAGAAGACTACCTGAACTGAACTCCCACGGCACAGTTCCCAGCAGGTGGCATACCTATTTCTTGGGGCACAATAGCACTTCTTCATCATAAACTTATTCTGGTTTCCGATTATTCTTGATCGTTTAAGGTCAGGTTCGATTATGGAGCAATTAATGTTTACACGTATGTATGGTGGTTTTTTTCCACAACGCACAGCTGTATATTTGGTGAAGCAAGTTATTAGATTTATGTATGTAATCACCATATTTCATTTGTGTATGGGAAAATAAATGAATATAAAATCGAACTAATTGACCAATCTTGAAATTTAAAATTTTAACTTTCTGCTAGTGAGAATTTACGTTTTACAAGTGGACATTTTTTTCAATACTATAAAACGTCTATATATAGACTCTCAGTACTCGAACGGTTAATCCTTAATTCATTCATCCGGATCGAAGAACGTGACAATATTGTCATAGACCCTAGAAATTCTTATTTGCTAAATCCATTGTTCCAGGGAGTGTTACACATATACGTATTATGTATCATCATGTTTCTCTTCTGAGGAAGACAGAAAGGACATGGAGCCATATTTTCTTATTTTAACACACATATTTTATACATACGTACTACGAAAGTACGATCATATAATTTCATACCAGAAGGCATTGAACTGGTTGAACGTTAGGAATATACTCCAAATTCACATAATGTATATATTGTATAATATCCCTAACTGTCCCGCCGTCCCCTCTTATCTCGTAGAAAATTTTCAGCGGCTTTCCGATCATGGACTAGCCGCCCTGCTCAAACAGAGATAGTTTATTGGCCTTTCCAATTCACCGCTCTTCTTTTTTTACGTCGTCCTTTACTGTCCATGCAGTGAGACTCTGGAATCAGTTACAACCAATGTTAGACTTGCTCCGTCCATGCTTTAAGAAGCGACTGAAAAAAACTCTTAATTTCTAGTCAGTAATATATAGTAACATGTTTCATTCCTGATTTTTTTCCTTTGCTCTGCACCATCCCTTCCTTTTCCTTTGATTGATGATATCTCACTTTATATGAAAAGGAATGTTCGGGTGATTGTCCGTCTTTGTGGGCATATGTTTACGTATGTGTTCATGGATTTCTTGGGGATGGATAGTCGTTTGTATGTTTTTTTGCGATCATGTAACTTGCTTCATTTACTTTTGTCTGGTTGATCGGAAGACATTAGCGCCTGGCAATGAGCCCGTCAGATTGTATTGGCAACAAAAGTGTTAAATAAATAAATATATAAATATTTCGCCTCTTCCACATCTATACAATTCATACAATTTCTCTTCCGTTTTACAAAATATCATTCATTTAATCCAACCATACTTTCTTTTGTTTTCCTTTACCACGTCTTCCACTCACATTTGCACTCTATATGGTATTTCTTTTGTGAGTCTTTCCTTAAGCATTAGTTCCACCTTCCCAAACTGTCTCAGCGTGCTCTTCATCTTACTCAACACATCAGCCTTATGTTCACATTTATCCCTAATCACTTCATTCCGTATTCTGCTATATATTGTCACTCCATGTATTCTTCTCAGTGCACGCATTTCTACAGCATTTATTCGGCTCATTTCATCATTTTTCACATGTACAAGTTTTACTCTCGTACACCAAAGTTCGCCTTATTTTCGTGTCAAAGGCTCTATACTCGTACTATTTTCGCAGTTGGCAGTTTTGCCAATGAGCTATATACTGTCGTAGTTCTTCTCCGAATCTATAGGATGATAATGAAATTGATTAAAAAAATCATGTGTGAAACGAACTTGGTTGTTGAATCATGGATAGACGACCTCCATGCCCTAGCTGGCTAGACGCCTGTCTCCAAAGGAGGCTGTACAAGTATCGTTGGAACCAAGATATTTTTAAAAAGGATTCCAGTCTGGTTTTCACTTAAGGTCTCTTCAACATCTTTCTGGTTGATTGGAAGATATTGCCACATGGCAATAAGTCCGCCAGGTTGTACTGTATACAACAAATGTGTAATATTAGCATAAGTGGCCACACCGTCCTAAGTGTCTTCAGCATACGTCTCTAGCACCACATTTCGGATACATGTGAATGGCGTTTTGGTAAATAGGTATATGTCATCGATTGCTTGTTTGTCGGGAGAGCCAAATGAGATTTTGCGACACTTGTATTCCTGAAGTGCGGACCTCAGGTAAATTTTAAAGATGAGCTTTGAATACATAAATGATTTATGTATTCAAAGTTTACCTTTAAAATTTACCTGAGGTCTGTATTTCGGGAATACAAGTGTTGCAAAACTTCATTTGGTTCTCCTGACCAATAAGTGATTGATGACATATAACATACCTCTTTACCAAAACGCCATTCATGTTTCCTTTTTTAAAATGTTTGCCTTTAATGTTCAGGTCTTCACCCCATATAAAAAATGTAGTTTAGATAATGTACTAGTCTTTTATTTTTGTTGCTTTTGAAATGTTTTGATCCTTTCACGATGACACAAATAACAATTTTGTTTTCAAATAATGGACAGATCACGCGAGAGATTAATTGCAACTTTCTTCAAATCCAACAGTTCCAACAAAGCATCGAACCGGTTAACCAAGAATCCTACAGCTAATTTAGTGCTCAGTTAGGTTTGCGTATGTTGCGACGGCAATTCCTGGAGCTGCATTCTTCGTGAAGAAAAAAATTGTGAAAACGACAGCAATGGTTTCCGAGAAAATAAAGAAACCGCTTCACCAGTTCCAGGTGTCAATCTAATGCTGTATTACTGTGTGGAAAACAAGACTAACGGTATAGAAGGTGCTTTAATGGACTTCTTAAGCAAGATTTACAAATCAGACATTGCAGTCTCTAAATTGCATAATAACTATCACGCCATGTCCCTGTTGAAACAGGTGACAAGAACAAATTCCACTTCATTCTAT
The DNA here is from genome assembly GCA_949825065.1 of Odontocerum albicorne. NCBI lineage: Eukaryota > Metazoa > Arthropoda > Insecta > Trichoptera > Odontoceridae > Odontocerum > Odontocerum albicorne. Next base: position 14,502,293 of record OX463861.1, read on the forward strand.
TCTGTGTATCCACATTTCGAAAAACTAATTTATTCAATGTGAATACTTTTAAGACGAACTCCGTGGTCTAGTTACTAAGACGCATATCTTCCGAATTGCCGGTTCGATTCCCGTTGGAACACAGATTTTTAAAGAAAGTATTTATTTATATATGACAAAAAAATATATAAATACATAATTTGTGAAAAAACAACAGGTAATTTAATGTGGACACACAATTTTTATAGATCTTGGTTTGTTGCCTTTCATTTGTCGTTTCCCAGTAAACTAGGAGTTTGCCTGTATCTTACTGAGGAACGGAAACCACGAAAAAATAAGTACATAGTTCTTTCTGATTTTTTGTTATACAATACCCCGTTGCATTCTCTCATCAACTCGATATACAGTGACACTCAATTATATACGAGTATAAAAAATACAAATTAATCCTGTATTCCAGTCTGGTTTTCCCTCAGGGCCTCTTTGACATCTTTCTGGTTGGTTGGAAGAGATTGCTAAATGACAAGCCCACCAGGTTATATTGTATACAACAAAAGTGTGATACAATATACATCCATATTACTTAACTCCATAAAACAGAGTTAACCACATACATACCATCACGCCATTCCTTGACGGGGTAGTAGAGAGAACAGAGCTCCATACTGTCCTATCTCAACCCAAACCCTTCGCCTCTTCTAGATCTATACATCTCATACAAATCTTACAATTTCTCTGACTTTTTACGATTCCTTCTTCCAAAATATAATTCACTTGATTCGACTTTCACTAGCATGACTTCCACTCACGTTTGTACTATTCGCATATATTTGTTTTGTTAGTATTTTTTCATTTATTCGTTCTACATGGCCAAACCATCTCAGCGTACACTTTTTCATCTTACCCAACACATCAGCACATTCATCCTTAATCACTTCAATCTGTAGTATGTCGTGCATTGTCACCCCGTGTAGTCTTCAGTGCACTAAAGCATTTATACGGCTGTTTTCAGTCTTTACCCACAAAATAATCTAAATGTCAATGTATCCGCTATGTATTGTATAAAATGAAAAAAATAATAATATTATGTACAATTGTTGATAGATAATGTTTTATTCGGCAGAAATGATATGGTTGATTTAAAATATTCAAATTTCCTGGTAATAACAGCAATCAATGTTTCCAACCATTTCAAGAAAAATATGTTTAATAAAAACAATGAAGTTTTCTTTTATATCGACAAACGTTATATGTATGGTAGCGGTTCCATTACAGTAATTGCAGCGTTACAATATCGCTTGATGTAGCGGAATTCGACAACTATGTATCCACGCCTCTAGAGTAGAAATGAACTTAAATACTACAATGATGTAAGATCAAAAGAAGCACGAATTTCTCAAATATATTTTTGTCGTCTTGTTACATTTCACGTATATATTAAAGCAAAATAAAACTTATTTAAGATTTATAAAGTTTTCAGTATCCAATTAAATACGACAAAAGAAAAATAATATTAAATAAATTGATAGTGAAATATTCGTCATTGACTTGGATCTATTCGGTTTTATAAGATATGCTTTAAGTTTGTGTTTAGATGTATCAAAGATAAAATTAAAATTCACTGTTGTGCAAGATGATCCTCCAGAAATATTTTTTCTACGATGCTGTTATTATTGAATTTCTGAATAAATACGCGTTAAAGAGTTTTTTTTTGCACATAAACGAATAATCACAAATGTTTGTTTCAGCCGAATCTTAATATTCGACATACGGAAGACGTGGTAAACGAAAACAAAAGAAAGTATGGTTGGATCAAATGACTGATATTTTGTAAAACGGAAGAGAAATTGTATGAATTGTATAGATGTGGAAGAGGCGAAATATTTATATATTGATTTATTTAACACTTTTATTGCAAATACAATCTGACAGGCTCATTGCCAGGCGCTAATGTCTTCCGATCAACCAGACAAAAGTGAATGAAGCAAGTTACATGATCGCAAAAACATTCAAACGACTATCCATCCCCACGAAAGCCATGAACACATACGTGAACATATGCCCACAAAGACGGGCAATCACCCGAACATTCCTTTTCATATAAAGTGAGATATTATAAATCAAAGGAAAAGAAAGGGATGGTGCAGAGTAAAGGAAAAAAATCAGGAATGAAATATGTTATATTACTGACTAGAAATTAAGTTTTTTTCAGTCGCTTCTTCAAGCATGAACGGAGCAAGTCTAACATTGGTTGTAACTGATTCCAGAGTCTCACTGCATGGACAGTAAAGGGCGACGTAAAAAAAGAAGACCGATGAATTGGAAAGGCCAATAAACAATCTCTGTTTGAGCAGGGCGGCTAGTTCATGATCGGAAAGCCGCTGAAAAATTTCTGCGAGATAAGAGGGGGTGGCGGGACAGTTAGGGACGTTATACAATAGATACAGTATGTTAATTTGGAGTATATTCCTAACGTTCAACCAGTTCCATTCCTTCTGGTATGAAATTGTATGATCGTACTTTCGTAGTACGTATGTATAAAATATGTTTGTCGAAATAAGAAAATATAGATCCATTGAATAAACCATTTTTGAAAGGGTTTTTAAAAATTCTGCTCAATAATGCTAGAAAAATGAATAAAATATTTTGAAAAATTAAATGTTTGTGTCGATGAAGAGACAGTAAAGCAAAACAACGTGATAGTATTTATAACGGTTGAACTTTGAATGATAAACTATTTTTTTCAATAGTAAACACAGTAAATTTCTTATATATGTTACATATAAAAAAAAAACAAAAATATATAACATATTCCAACAAATTTTTATCCTAGTGTCGCAATCGTAAAGCTTACTACAAAACCGAACGCCGTAATGGAACTGCCATCTATCACGTGCGCCCCTAAGAGACAGTATTAGAAAGTTGGCGCCCGTGTGTGCATTTTAGTTTAAAGTGTGATAGGTAGATGGCAGTAATTTAACATGTTTTTATTTAATTTTTATTTTTCTTGACATCAATTCAATTCGATAAGTATTTTATTAAATACATTTAAATAAATCAATTCCAGAAAAAATATCGGTTTTATACGTAAAACTTGAAAATAGAAATAAATTGTTTTAATATTTTTTTTAGAGCTAAGACTGTGTTTATTTAATTAATTGTTCATGAATTATAGTTTAAAAATAATTATAAATTAATTTTAACCCAATTAACCTCCTCCTCCGTGACGAAGTTGGTAAGACACTTAACGTCGTCCCAAGGGTTTCAGGTTCGATTCTCAACGGTACAAAAAAAGGTACCCAGTCTGATAAGAGTTCGTCAGCTAACAATACTTGTACGCGCCGAGTATGTGTCTAGTGTTGTTGTTTATTCACGTGTGGTAGTCTTGCTAATACATGCATTGGCAAACCGGGAGTTTCGTGCCTACTCAAGTGGTTCTAAATCTGAAGGTTCGATTACTAGGTGTGAAGACAATGTTGTCTCCCGGCCACGCTATTCAATATGTCTGAAACATTAATTCGGAAAGATAATCTAATCAATTACATCTATAATTTAACGTGATTTTTTTTCCACTACAACAATACTTAAATCTATTCTTATCACTTTTAGACCCGATCGAAATCAATACCTTTCCTAGTGTTCGGCTTATTTTCGAGTTTTTTTTAAATTTTTGTGAAGGTTTTTTTTTAAATCGCTACATTTAAGTAAACGTGTAGAATATTGTAATAATTTGAAGTGCAACAGAACCATACACAAGAAACCAATTTACACGCAGGATTAGTTCTATATATCCAAAAAATTAAGACTTTTGTTTGTAGTACAAATGTTAATTGTAACTCTTGTTTGTAAATAATACAAAAATAATAACAATTATAATTCCTAATATAAGATAATGATAATTGGATGTGATGCTGCAAAGTGTACTCAAAGTGATAATTTGCGAAGCATTGGTTATAAAATAAGAAGATCGACTTACGTAGTCTTACGCTCTCTGTCATTAGGCGCCCAGCGTCCGTAATGACAGATAATGACTACAACAACAAATGAATTGGCTTCAAATAAGAAAAATTACACGATCACTTATTTCTCCTCAAAATGACCCTTGATTGACTTAGACGTCACGTGCCTCACTCGCCAGAAGTGAATTCACAGTTTTATAACAACAAATCGAAAATTAAACGACTTTCGTCACATATCTTCCGATCTGGGGTTTGCGGGTTCGATTCTCTTTGGTATACAGATTTTTAAAAAAGGGCTCTGGTCTGACTTTCATTTAGAGCAAATAAATTACCACATAGCAATAAAAGCGACAGGTTGTACTGTACACACTCACCCCTACGTGTAGCTCATTACTTAGTATCGTGACTGCCATTATAACCTCCGTCGACTCCTCTCCATCCATCCCTGCACTCCGCGGCTCGAAGGGCAGTTGTTAAGGGTAGTCCAGTTGCGTCTCTCACTTGGTCAGTCCACAGTTGTTTTGTATACAACGAAAGTATTAATACAGTACAATACAAACTGTTCAGCTTTAACGCTGTCCAAAAAGTTAATGCTATTCTAGAAAAGGTATTCTTATTTTGTTGACTCGATTATTGTTTCTTTGGATGTTTCTGAATGATATTTTACCACTTCGGTCGCTTCACTATACTAATACATTTGTGCGTATGTGTACGCATATTTTGGTGTTTGGATGGGTAAGTGTGTATAGGTGAATGTGTTAATGTTACATTTACTAAATCTGTTGATGACCTACGTGGTCTAGTTAGTAAGACAAATGACTTCCACTCGAAGGTTTCGAGTTTGACTCCCGAGAAACTCTCATATCCAAGAAATACCCAAGATTTATGACAATGGCGTACTTGTTTTTTAAATTTCAATGTCAACGTATGAAAAAAGGCGGAGTAAAAACAACAGAAATGAATGGATGGATAACATTGATATTTTAAGTAAGATTAAGAAAGGAGCTTTAAGATGGTTGAGATGTGGAGAGAGTGAATGACGAAATAATGACTAAGCGAGTATAGAAGTCAGAAGTTCAAGGTGTGCGTGTTAGACCTAGAACTTCTTACCGATGTTGACCGAGGAAAAGATGGCTGGATCAAATGGGCTTGATTTTAAAATAAGCTAAATGAGAAGTATAATAATAGAAGATTGTGTATGACGAGATGTATGCATCTGGAGAAGGCGAAAGTTGTGTGTGTGTGGATAGAAAAGTTTGGAGATCGGTTCTCTCTATCTACCCCGCAAGGGACACGGCGCGATATGTATTTATATTACTTCATTTTGAACGTGCTGAATGTATGAAATTATTATGAAAGATAATAGTTAAGTGCATTTTTCGGCCATTGTGTACCCAAATTAATAGAGGTTTTTTATGGAGCTATTTTACTACTGCAAGTGGAAAAAATCGCCACAAACCAAAAAAGAGATATGTACAGTGTGTGGTGATGGATAATGCAGTAAGCGATCGTGTGTGACAAATGTGGTTTAAAAACCGTTATTGTGATACGACACTCGAAAATGGTGTCCGCTCTGGAAAACCGATACCACTGATGGCGACTAAAAGCAGCTGAATAAATGCTGTAGAAATGTGTGCATTGAGATGAATATATGGGGTGACAATGTATGAGAGAATACGGAATGAAGTGGTTAAGGCTGAATGTGAAATACCTCGACAGAGAAATGGCGTGATGCTATATACCTATGTATGAGGAGGTACATTGCCACACGGTAATGGACTGAACTTACCGTGCGGAAGGTTGCCGGTTCGCACCCCGCGCTATGCTATATTCCCTTCGAATGAGACAATGCATTTTTTTCGCCTAGTATTCGGGGGTATAATAATACCTATGACTCTGGTCATATATATTCTTAAAAAAATAAACATGCCAGTGTGCTCCGATCGTCTCACTTCAGGTGTGCAAACGAATCCAGTGCAGCGGCGTGGCCGTTGAGTTTGCTGGTGTGCAACAATCTTCACTGCACACATTTTCTATTCAACTGCATTGACGTTGAAATGGCGACGATATATAATATTATGAACGTACGAATAAATCGAGAATCTTTGAATCAGAATAATCATCGTTCTACGACTTGTGATAATGCTGAGATACTGAAAATATCGGAAACCATCGTCCGTCAGCATTTGGTGTATTTGAATTTGAACTACCAATTTACTTTTCGGACTACCAAAACATATGAGACTCAGGATAGGACGTCAAGGATCCAACCCTGTTGAATTCTCACGTTATTAGACATCTGAATAGAATAGATTTGTGTCCATTTACAGTACGCAGAGTGACCCGGTCATTATGTGCATGTACGGATATGGTAATAATGTTCAATCTTCACATAGCTGACGTAATTGCACATCTCTAGGTCCCTTGCCATGAAATCATGTTTTAATTTATAAATTATATCTTATGATGCATTGGTTTAGTTGGATTATTCAAGAATCTGATAATGCACTTTTAAAAGAAATAAATATTTTCACTGTTTTGTGTACATGGTTATACGTCGTTGCTGGGCCTCGTAGTCGAGAATTCCCTCGCCATTTCAACGTCAATTCAATTGAATAGCAAAGTTGTGCCGTGAAGTTTGTTTTTTTAAGTGAGTGAGTCGTTGCACACCAGCAAACTCACGTACCACTCCGCTGTACTGGATCCGATGGCATACTGAAGTGGTATGATCAGAGCACGCTAAGAACCTACGAAAATACGATCATATAACTTCATACCAGAAGGCATTGAACTGGTTGAATGTTAGAATTAGATGCCAAATTTACATACTGTTTCTATTGTATAACATCCTTAACTGTCTCGTCGCCCCCTCTTATCTCGCCGAAAATTTTCAGCGTCTTTCAAATCATGGATTAGCGCTACGCTCAGATATTGTTTATTGGCCTTTCCAGTTCACCGCTCCTCTTTTTTTACGTCGTCCTTTACTGTCCATGCAGTGAGACTCTGGAATCAGTTACAACCAATGTAAGACTTGCTCCGTCCTTGGTATGCTTTAAGAAGCGACTGAAAAAAACTCTTAATTTCTAGTCAGTAATATAACGTGTTTCATTCCTGATTTTTCTTTCCTCTCCACCATTCCTCCCTTTTCCTTTGATTCCATAAATTTCATAAATATGAATAATCATTATAAAATTTTTTGCGAGCAAGTAATGCTGTATTAACTTTTGTCTGGTTTTTATTAAGTCGAGCTGCAAGTATGAGATATGTTTTTATATAGTTCTGGTGTTATTTCAAGGGATACCTTTAGCTCGATCAGTCCTTTGGATCAGACCTATGGATCAGACCTTTGGATCAGACCTATGGATCAGACCTTTGGATCAGACCTATGGATCAGACCCATGGATCAGACCTTTGAATCAGACCTATGGATCAGACCTATGGATCAGACCTTTAGATCAGACCTATGGATCAGACCTTTGGATCAGACCCATGGATCAGACCTTTGAATCAGACCTATGGATCAGACCTATGGATCAGACCTATGGATCAGACCTTTGGATCAGACTTATGGATCAGATCTTTAGATCAGACCTATGGATCAGACCTTTGGATCAGACCTATGGATCAGACTTTTAGATCAGACCTTTGGATCAGACCTACGGATCAGACCTACGGATCAGACCTATGGATCAGACCTTTGGATCAGACCTATGGATCAGACCTTTAGATCAGACCTATGGATCAGAACTTTGAATCAGACCTATGAATCAGACCTTTAGATCAGACCTATGAATCAGACCTTTGGATTAGACCTATGGTTGAGACCTTTGGATCAGACATTAAGTGCAAATAACTCCACTACCAATTGATTTATATTGAATGAGTTATAATTATATCAAATGCATATTGAGTATAAGATTGGACTCTTGCACTTTGCGTTCAAGAAATGTATTTTAAACCTTGTGAATTATAGGCGCTTCTTGCTTGATCGCTTAATGATTATATTTACTCGTATGTATACTTATACGTTATGTATAATTTATTTCATGATTATAGTAATCAATTATTATAATTTCTTAAATATTAAACGCTCACATACCGGTTAGTTATTTCTATTTTCAGATATTTAATGTCTTCATCTGAACTATTAATTAAAATAAAAAAATGTTTGAAACAGTAAACTTTAACGCCTATGTCTAAAAATTGGCAATGATAACTTATTATATACTAAGTTTTTTTAAGAAATTTTTATGATCCTGAAATACGGTATCAATATTGTACAATGCGATGCGTATTAAGGCTTCAAATGAGTGTTTTTTTTATCTTCAATAAACATCTCGCTCGCACTACAAAAATGTTGAATAAAAAGTCCATATGTATACGTATCATCACATCACGCCGTATCCCTTGCTAGGTATTTAAACAAAACAGCTATTCAGGGATACAACTTTCTCCTCCTGCAAATTCGTACATCTCATCATGCATAATCGTTCATTATTCATCCTTCTCACTTTTTTCAAAATCTGATCCAGCCACGTTTTCCTTACTCTACCTCTTCCACGAACACCTTGCACTTCTGACTTGTATACTCGCTTTCTCATTCATTCTCTCAACATGTTTAAACAATCTTTAAGCCGCTTCCTTCATCTTACTTAACACATTAATTTCTGATGTCTTCATTCCGTATTTCTTCGTACATTAACACTTCACAATTTATTCTTAGTGCACGCATCTTTAAATCATTAATCCTTTACCCTTCATCTGCCAAGTGATCATTTCTCTTCCATACTTCAAGGTGGGAACCAACACACTATTATGTATTGTCATTTTTGCTACTTTTGATATAGCGCAGTTTTTACGTTAAGTGGTTCCTTGACTTCTTCCCTCATCCCTACCCTTCTTTAGATATATCGTTTGACTCGCGGTTGTTGTATATTACATTAATTTGTGTGCCATTCACGAACTGAACTATTAAAGCATTACCACTCGCACATGGAATGATCTTGTTGATTTTTTTTCCGATATCAGTATTTTTCATATCTCGGTGGATTAATTGTGGATTTAATTTCTTTATAAACTTTGTAAGTATAATTGAGTCACTTCATACGGAAGTATGAGTATTATTGTTCCTGTTATCATTATGCTATATTTATACGTTTAATATTTCTTCTTGTTATTTGATGTAATTGGGTTAAACCTGTATCAAATGTAAAGTAAAAAAAAAAGTTAAGTGCTCCATTTACCTAATCAATTTGTTTTATTTATTTATTTTATTTTTATTTATTTTACACATGACAAGAAATATACATAATTTGCGAAAAAAAACAGATATTTTAATTTGGACACAATTTTAATGGATCTGGGTTTGTTGCCTTTCATTTGTCGTGTCCCCAATAAACTAGGATTTTGCCTGTATCTCACTGAGGACATATAGCATGAAAAAATAAATCGATACTTCTTTCAGATTTTTGATTATATCAAATAGGCACAATTAGACGCCCACCTTTGCGAATTGGTTACGAGTGGCGGTGCGAAGAATTTATTTCGGCCTGGGGTGAATTGTGTTATGAGTGCACTTTTAACGTATGTTATTTATTGGGAGATGATAAGTATAATTTATAATAATTGATTTAATTAATATCTGACAGAGACCAGGTTGATGAATATGTATAAAACAGTTCATTATTATTAATTATCTCTCTTCATTCAAGTTTTTATGAGATAAACATATTAATTGCCATTCTGAAATATCTAATAATAATAAAAGGACAGTTTATATATCGCCGTTTAGATATGAAACTCTCCTCGAGGGCAGTCTAACTCTGAATACAAATGCAGTATTATTGACAGAATGAAAAATACACATAAGTTGACTGAATAGTAGTGGCTGTGTTAATTAGATTCGGTACTTCCCCGCATCTACATATGTTTAGAAAAACATACTTGGTAAGAAAACAGTAGAAAACTTACCAAGGGAAGACGAACTACAAAGAAACCTTTGTAGATTTATTTATTTATTTAACACTTTTATTGCAATACAATATGGCGGGCTTATTGCCAGGCGGCAATCTCTTCCAACCAAACAGACAAAAGTAAATGAAGCAAGTTACATGGTCGCATAAATCATTCAAATGACTATCCATCCTCACGAAATCCATAAACACATACGTGAGCACATGCCCACGAACCCCACAAAGACGGACAATCACCCGTACATTATTTTTCATATAAAGTGAGATATCATCAATCAAAAAGAAAGGAATGGATGGTGGAGAGGAAAGAAAAAAAAATTAGGAATGAAACACGTTATTTTACTGACTAGAAATTAAGAGGTTTTTCAGTCGCTTCTTAAAGCATGCCAAGGACGGAGTGAGTCTTATATTGGTTTGTAACTGAGTCCAAAGTCTCACTGCATGGACAGTAAAGGACGACGTAAAGAAAGAGGAGCGGTGAACTGGAAAGGCCAATAAACAATCTCTGTTTGAGCGTAGCGCTAATCCATGATTGGAAAGAAGCTGAAAATTTTCTTAGATCTGTAGATCTTCCGATATGTGGTAGTAACACATAAAGCTTTAGATTGAGGGTAATGTGTAGTGTTCATGTATTATAAATTTTGAGAAGACCATAATAAGAACTGCAATTTGAAGTGAATGAAGAAAAAAATACAAGTTTTTTTTACTGTTATTGTTTATTGGTATCAATGTAATAAGCGCACATGGGAATTATATGTGGAAAATGATATCGGCCAAATGGCCACCTCGGCTCCTGTTACAGATGATGACTCTGAGCGAAATTTTCAATAACGGATTCTCGTTAATGGATACGAGTGATGTTGGATTTAAAATCTGCAATGACACGACTTATGTTGGATTTTAAATCATCGATGGTTTTTGAGTTTTTGGCGTACACTTGAGATTTAACATGACTAGAGAAAAAATCTAAAGGGGTTAAATCACACGATCGTGGTGGCAAAGTCACATTTCCACGATGAGAAATTATACGGTAGGAGAACTTTTCTTGCAATAAAGCCATTGTTTCAACATCAGTATGACAAGCAGTCCCCCATCCTGCTGGAACCACATGTTTTTCGAGTTCAAATCGTTCAATTGATGCCAAAAAAAGTTTCAATCATGTCGATTTCGATTGACCAAAGGTATTATTTCATAGAGTGGCGCAACAAGAACTACAATTTCCCTCCATTTTCAGCTGTCAAACGTATAATATTTATAATGGAGATAACCCAGATTTTTTTAAATAGGATTCCAGTCTGGTTAACACTTAGGGCCTATAAAAACAGCTTTCTGGTTCGTTTGAAGAGATTGCCACATTGCAATAAACTCGCCAGGTTAAAAAAAAAGTCATCTACATAACCTATAAATTAATCATGCAGCGGTATACGATTGCGGAACTTAATTTAAATTTACAATTGTAGTTCTTGTTGTGCCATCCTATAGTTTGTCTTCCTGTAATATTTTATAACCATGAAGAAATATGTTAAGGAGGCCTTAAGTGACAACGAGAGTAGATCCTTTTTTAAAAATGTCTGGATTCAAATGGGAATTAAACCTGTCGAGTCGGAATATAGGCGACTTGCCAACTAGGCTCGTTATTTGTAAGTAAATATATATTTGATTTTGAATAGTTACATATATTTTTGTATGGACTAACACCAACAATCACCATATTATACGTATACTCAAATCGGACTGTATTAAAATCTGCATGATAGATAGTCCTCAACAGTGTTTTAGTACAACTTTGATATATGAAAGTAAAACGTGGACTTGGGAAAGGACAGAAAGGAGCAAAATAAATGCAGTAAAAATTCGTGCGCTGAGAAAAGTATATATGGCGTGACAATGTTGGACAGAATACGGAATCAAGTGATTAGTGAGAAATGTGAACTTAAGGCAGATGTATTAAGTAAGATAAATAGAAGCACTCTGACATGGTTTGACCATGTAGAACGAATGATTGAAAAAATACTTACAACACGATTGTACTGGGCAAATGTGAATAAAATGCGTAGTAAAGGAAGCCCATGGAAGGTATGGTTTGATTAAGTGAATGATATTTTGAAAGATAGAAGTGTAAGACAAATCGCAGAATTTTTATGAGAATCGGAATATCTATCCTATTTGCGTAGTCCGATAGGGAGATGATACGATGGTACAATTATGTATCAATAAACGTCTTGACATGAAATACTCTTGAAATTGAATTAACCCAAGTTTTTTTTTATTATTTCCAGATGCAGCCTTATTCCTCGGTGGAGGTTCCAGCTCCTGTGGATCAGGACTTCCTCCCTTCCTGGAGACGATAGTTGAGGAGACCAGCGAGGAGCTCAGGTCTGAGGATGGCTCCGGTCAAGGGTGGATGGGAGACAGCGACACGGATTCCGTTATACACGTGCCACGTATTAAAGGTATTCCACTTTCATTCCATAATAATACTCTTTCAATTACGTCAGTGATTGGAGAAGGTCCCAGGAGACTATGTTGGGGAAACTCAGGTCTCATAAAATATTTTCTTCCTTCAGCAACCCTTAGCTTCTGTGCAAAAACAAGAAGATAGTTTTGTATGGTTTGGGCACGTAGAACGAATGAATGAAAAAATACTAACAAAACAAATAAATACTATATACAGTGCAAATGTGAGTGGAAGGCGTGGTAGAAGAAAACCGAGAAAAGTACGGTTGGACTAAGTGAATGTAGGAAACGTTAGAAATATGAGAAATCGTAGGAGCTGTTTGAGAATTGTATGGATGTGGAAGAAGCGAAATATGTGCATCGTGATAGAAATATCTGTCGCTCTGTCATATCTGCCTACGTGAGCAGGGAAACGGCCTGATGGTTGATGTATTATATTTTGCCGTGCACATAACATATCTGGTTGATACAACGTATTATTAAGTTGTGGGATTTGTAATAAAGATTCTTTGGTAACTTTCTTATTAGAGAAGAAAGGCTTAGCGCAGTTATCAGACTGGTGATGCACAGAAGTCTAGCAACGTTGTCTACATGACCAAGTACTACAAACTCAAAACAATTTCTAGGTCTACATTGGCTCAAGTGTCATGAACTGGTTAATTTCTATATTTGTTTCTTTGTATTAAAGTCCCTTGATGAGATGTCTCCATTGTATTCTTCAAATATGTGTCTGAGAGATGTTCCTTCGGAGAAGAGTAGAACTTTGAGGTCGATTTCTTCCTCATCGAATAAATGTATTGATCCAAATCGATCCAAAAGGGGGGGAGTTAAGATACAGGGGTTTGCCTTTGCTTGTCCTGCGATGTGGAATGGTCAGCCTCTTAGTGTTAGATATATGGGTGGCGTGTGTAGATGTAGACAACCCTTGTTGAGAAGTTTTATTAACATTTATGTTTATAGGTGAACACATACACTACACTTCACCTAAAGCCAAATGTGTTACTATCATATACAGGGTCTTTCAATAAGGATGCTCGATTTTTAAATGTAAATAAAACAAGTTGTGTGTGAGATATCCACTCAATTTTTTTTTATTTGAAAGAATATTTTATGGCATTGAGTATAGAATATAACGTCGTTCAAATGTCCGCCGCGGCTTTGCTTGGTGGCACGTATTCGGGAGATCCCATTTTCGATGACTTTGTCGCATAAATCTGGCTGAATTTGCTGGATGGCGTTCGTTATGTTGACTTTGAGGGCATCAATTGTTTGCGGTTTATACGCATAGATCTGCGATTTAAGATAGCCCCAAAGTAAGAAGTCTAAAGGCGCTAAATCGCACGATCTCGGTGGCCAGTTCACGTCCCCGCCGCGCGAGATAATCATGCTCTCAAATCGCTCGTGCAGAATGTCCATCGTGGCATGCGCTGTGTGGCACGTAGCGCCGTCCTGTTGGAACCACATGTCGTCGGTATCATCCAGTTTAGGCCACAAGAAGTTGCTTATCATCGATCTGTAGCGCTAGCCGTTGACGGTTATGGCAATGCCAGTTTCGTTTTGGAAGAAGTACGGACCGATGATTCCGACAGACCAAAATCCGCACCAAACAGTGACTTTCTCGGGATGCATTTCGTGCTAGTGTATCTCGTGTGGATTGGTATCGTCCCAAATCCGACAATTTTGCTTGTTCACACATCCATTCATCCAAAAATGGGCCTCGTCGCTAAAGATGATTTTTTTGGTGAAATTTGGGTCAACTTCCAACTGCTTCAGAGCCCAATCAGCGAACACACGGCGTTGTCTATGGTCGTTTCCCTTAAGTTCCTGGGTCAGTTGGATTTTTCACGGGTGCAGACCCAAGTCCCAACGCAAAATTACACGTCCGATACACTTACACTTACACAATTTATATATAATATATTTATTTTGTAATATTTTTAATCTGTTAATAACAGTGGATTCGAATTCCGAGTAAAACGCCTTTGAGGACAGTCTGCTCTCTAAACGGCGCTATATAAATTGTCTTTTTACTGTCATTATATACATTTTTCTAAATTTAATCAAGTTTTCACTATTCAAACTTCAATCTTTCTACTTCTTAACTCAAACTTCAATCTTTCTACTTCTTAACTCAAACTTCAATCTTTCTACTTCTTAACTGATACTAGAACAGTTTAAGATCTTTCTAGTTGACTTCATATGTTATCTGGAATCCAGGTTGGGTTCGATATCACGTTTTTCCTCCTTGTTCATGAACCAAGGTCTGTTAATTGAATATGTGCTTCATATAAAAGCAAAAACTTCAGCAAATACAAAAATAAATAAATAAATATGCCGAAATAAAGTGGCCCGCCCAGTCGAGATTGCATGTTGTACGAGTATGTTACCCACGGCCGGCCATAGGTAATTGTGGAGTGGTAATCAGTTGGTGTTGCCGGTCTTGTGTAAGTAACACGCGTCTTGCATTGATTTTTCTTGCGTTACTTTGTCCAAAAACACTTTTTGTGCGAAAATATTGGGGTTTTTCCGATTGAAAAAAGGTAATTTAAAAAAAATATATTGTATTTAATGTATGAAATTGAAACGTGGACATCGGAAACGTGTTAAAAAAGACGATTAAATGCGTGTGTGACAAGAATGTGTGGAGTGACGATGTATGACACAATTCGGAATTAAGTGATAAGCTAATGACCACAGTCACCGCTTTCCTACCGTTGCAATCAACTTATACATATTTATTTTGTAATATTTTTAATCTGTCATTAATAGTGGATTCGAATCACGAGCTAGAGTGCCTTATATAAAAGTCTAATATCTAAACAGCACTATATAAATTGTAGTTAAATTTTTTTGTTATCTTTATAAAGTTGAATTTAAACTATGGACTGATTGTATTGTATTACACTTTCATTGTATACAATCGGGTGGGCTTATTGCCATTCGGAAATATATTTTTACCAACCAGAAAAACGTAAAAGTGGCTTAAACATTCTTTAAAAGTGTCCTATAAAGGGTTAAAATGAAAGCCGGAGTGGAACCCTTTAAAAATAACGGGATCCCAATGGGAGTCAAACTCGCTACCCTCGGGATGGAAAGCAGGCATCTCACCAACTAGGCCACGGAGGTCTTCATATAGTGACCTATTAGCATGTAGAATGAATGAATGAAGAAAGACCGGTTTTACTGTGCGATAAAACGGTTTTACTGTGCGAATATATTATATATTGAAAGCGTAGTACACGAAGACCAAGGAAAGTATAATTATTCTGAGGTGGTTTGGCCATGTAGGACGAATTAGTGATAAAATAAATGTATGATTCGAACGTGAGATAGGAAGCTGAAGAAAAGTATTGTATCCTCAGTGAGATACAGGCAAAAGACTAGTTTACTGGGGACACGACAAATGAAAGGCAACAAACCCAGATCCATTAAAATTGTATGTCCAAATTAAATTACCCGTTGTTTTTTCGCAAATTATGTACATTTGTTGTCATGTGTAATAAATAAATAAAAATAAAAAAAATGTTAGACAAATAAATAGTATTATATTTATCAAAGAAGGAAATGTAAAAATCTGAAAATTCCAAGAAGTGGTTGAGAAGGTATATAGATGGAGGAGGTGAAAGATATGTGTCCCGATCGAAAAATCTGGGCTCTCTGCCTACCCCAACCGGGAAACGTCGTGATGGTATACGTGTATTTGAACATATGTAAAATGCTGTCGTGTCCGTAAGTTTTTTTAAATTGTCACATTGTTTTTTTACTTACAATTTTCCGTAAATGTTTCTCTACGGTTGGTATGTTAGCTTTGTTGTTCGTGGGAATCGACTATTCTATGAGTATTTATATTCGTATTTACTATATATGATATTTAGCGCAATCTTTAAGTTTGATTTTTTTTTCTCAATATGTGTATTTGAACTTTTTCGTAACTTGAGTTTTTTTTGAGTAACTTAACTTTTCTTTTTAACACATTTTCAACATATGTGTATATTATTAATACTGTGGGACAAAAAAGTAATAAACTTTATGTTTTTTTAATATACAAGATAAATACAACTATACATACATCCCATCACACTATTCCACGCAGAGAGGAGAGAGTGCCAGATTTTATATATTTATTTATGACTTTTATTGAGAGAAAAAAAAACAATCTGAAAGGCTTATTGTCAGGCGGCAATCACTTCCAACCAACCAGATTTTCCTATCTTGTAAAATACATTAGCATTTTCCAAAACGAATTTCATATAAAACATTCCTAAGCAAAAATGGCAAACTTTTTTTAATTTTACCACCTAATTAAATTTACAAAAACTCTTTCTATGTTTCCTTTTTTCAAAATATAATTCACTTAATCTAACTATACTTTCCTTGGACTTCCTCTTACACTCCTTCCACTTATATTTGCACTATACATTTGTTTTCAGTATTTCTTTCATTCGTTTCACTCGCTTCATGCCCAAACCATCTCAGCGTGCTCTTCTTCATCTTACTCAACACATTTAACATTCATCCCTAATCATATCATTCCGTTTTCTATCATACATTATCACCTTGTGTATTCTTATCAATGCATGCATTTCTACACCATTTATTCGACTCAGTCATTTCCACGTATACGTTTCACTCCCATACATCCAAGTTGCACCAAAATACTACTATATTAGCAGATTGTAATGTCTGGTTCGAGTATATATTTCTTAGAGCCCCGTTGACTTGGTTTCCTAACGCTACACACCGTTCGATATCCCTCTTAAATCTTTCATCATTTGATAAAATACTACCCAAACAGTAGAAGCAGAACAAACAAATTACATTTTTAAAACATACAAATGTGTAACTTGTTAGGATCCGAAACGTTCTTTATATTGTATTTAAACATACGAGTATTATTGACGCTTTATGATCTTATCGAAAAACTCTCGCAGTCAAACAAAAATACATATAGCAATAATAATAAAAGGGCTCTCCTCGAGGGCACTCGCACTCAGGGCTCGAATCCACCATTATTGACAGATTAAAATATTACAAAATAAATTACGCAAAAAAGTTGAGCGCAAAGATAATGAAGGTGGTGGACAGATTAGGTACTTTCCCTTATCGGCGTATGTGTCGAAAAACATATTTGGTAAGAAAACTGCAGAAGGAAAGATGAACTATAAAGAACTATTGCAGATCTTCCGTTTTGTGATAAGAATACACTCAGGTATAGGTGTGCAGTATAGGTCAAAACATTTAAAGATTCCTTAATTAATTCTACTTATACCATCTGTATCTAACAAACAGTTATCATTCATACAATCATTTCTTACTCTATCAAACATTGTAATACCAGTTATTCTATGCAAGGCACACATTTCTACCGCCCGAAACAAAAATAATATAAAATTGAGATATTTTTTTATTTAAAGTATTTATATATATTTTTTCTTTCTTATAGATGAATGTGACAGCGGATCAGAACGCGATTTCCTTTGCCCAGCCAAACGAAGACGACCTAATCAGCAGCGTCCAGAATGCCCTCCTAGCCCCAGTGATTCTACCAGTTTCCTTAGTCTCTCTCGAAGCTCAAGCTTAGCCCAATTCGAAAGCCTCGAACAGTCTTGCCAACTCTTAGAAGCCTCTGCCCCACCTTCACCTTTATCAATACTCAGCTTGGATTCTCTCGAAAGACTCCGCCTACCTGAAGTTTACCCAGACAGTTTGGAGAACTCGTCAGATTCAGAAAGAAATAGCTCTTCGTCTCAAGAATCAGCATATAGATTGAAAGTAAACCATTTTAGAGAAGCATCAGATGAACAGTTCAAAGACAGAAGCTTGCCAGAAGAAAGGTTTAATGATCAGACGTATGTTGTTAGTAAGAAAGAAAATACAGAACAAGTAAATGGATGTAATTACTTCGATTGTGACGATGAATCGAGGTATTGGAACGGAGGAAGAGATGCCCCTAATAGACAGTCAAGTTCTAGTGAATTCTCAGACGCCAGGAGTAGCGATAGTGATAGGACTTTACACGAAGATACTGTTATACCCGCTGAAGTACCGCCACTCAAGTTCAACTTCAAATCTTGCAGAAGCCTAGACGCCTTATCGTCCTTCGAGAATCTAGACGCGACCAAAATAGACAACGCTATTCCCTCTGCCAAACGACAAGCGCTTAGACAAGCTGCTGCTCAGTATTCGGCAGAAAACCTCAGCGAAGACAGTGGGTACTCCGATCACTTCTGTAACTTCTTGAGAATGAAATCAAAGTCTATTCCGAACGTAAGCGAGGATAGAGGCTCCATGGAAAAGAATACGATGGCCTCTTCACCCAAAAACTCACTCAAGCGGAAGAGCGAAGATAACATCCCCTCGATATTCAACGCTAAGTGTTCCAAGAAGAACGAGATGGACAGTCAGTTTGGTGCGAGGGGAACGTTTTACAAGAAAGCGACGTCGCCGGATGTCAAAAGCGTCGCGGGCGTTGGGACGGCAGCCGGTACCAAAATAAACAGTATCTCAGTTGCAGCGCGTCCCGCGCGCCCCTCGCCCAGTTTACCAGACCTACGCTCTCGACCTGCCATCGCCGAGTTCGACAAATATTTCGATCCGAAACAAGCCAGAAACACTTTCCCAAGATCCTTTGCGGACAAATTAGCCAAATTGCTTGACGAGGAATTGGTATTCGACGCGAGTGACGCTAATCTTTACAGTGTATCGAGTGTCCCGAAAGATTTAAATTTGTGTGATGTCCCAGAGTGTCCTTCATCTTTAGATGACAACTGGAGTTTCGGTTCAGAACGTGCCGGTTCGTCGGTAGCGGCCAAAAATTTCGATCTCGGTGACTTCAACTTTTCCCGTCCGCAAAAGATTGTTCACGAAGCGTCTTTCAAACAATCGTTTCGCGTGTGCGAGAGTTTCACCACGAGTGTCGCGGATTTGACAGTTTTAGACTATCGTAACGACGGGGAAGGTAGTTCCAAGAATGTTATGAAAAAGTTCGCGTCTAGATCGAGTGAGAAAACATCCAAGATGTCTAGACACTTGCCTACCACTCGAGAGGTGAGCGTGGAGAGCAATTCCACTACGGAGTCAGAAAAGGTCTTCTTATCCGAGATGGAAAAGACTATGAAAGAGCTGAGTCATCAATCTAGGAACATACTTGAGAAGTCTCTGGAGAAGAGTAGTTTTGATAGAAATCTATCTATATTGACTAACAAAAGACTGCATTCTGTGCTTAATCCGTTTGATGAAGTGATAGCGGAGTTAGAAAAGAAACAGGCTAGGTCTAGGGCGATAACTGAGAAAAATATTAAAGAACCTTCGCCTCCACCGCCTTCAGCTCCTCCAGAATTCGAATTCAACTTCTATGGAGAAGAGACAGATCCACCTTACTACAGAAGACACTTTGAAGTATCAAATTCAAACACTGAGAATTCAAGTCCAGATGTTTCTGACGCCTTCTCAAGTAACATGTTCTTCCATTCAACGCCTATGAAAGGTACAGACAAGGTGCAGTCAACACCAAATCTGAACGTTTACAAACAGGAGAATGACGATATGTACTCTAAAGTGGCACCAATAGAAGAGTTGAGATCTTCAATGCAGCATGTGCCTTTAAAGAATGAATTCAAGCCTGTTGGGATACTGGGCTCTAAGTCACAAGGGCTATCAGGTTCTGGCGGCTCTAAAGGAGTACATTTTTGCCCGATCGTGGCTGAAGTCAGTTGGAGAGAGAGAAGCTATTCTGAAGACTCGAACGATCATCTGTCCAGTACATCATCTTCTTATAGCAGGTAAGAGTTTTCTTGTTTTATACATACATGGAAAGAGTTTATATGGACATCATATATATTATATTTGCGAAAATAATCTAATCCACATTTTACCTGCTCTGAGATAATCCAGGAAACATCATGCCATATTATATGGAACATTTAAAAAAAGAATTAAATACAGAATATTATTACCATTACCTATTTAACTGACTTGATATTTTTGTACCTTGCTTCATTTTTTCGAAGGTTTCTCTGTAGATAGTTTTTCTTGATTTTCTTCTGTGGGTTTCTTACCAAATAGAAATTATTGTTTCTTTCTGAGGTTTTCTTATCTAATCTGTTTTATTTTTCTAAACATTTGCAAACGCGGGGAAGTATTTAATCTAATGACCGTCGCCATCACCTCCCTATCCTTTTACTCAACTAATATTCTATAATTTTTTTGTATTTTTATTGTTATATTTTAATAACAGTGGGTTCGATTCCTGTAAAAAGAAAAACTATCTTTTTTAGAGCTCCATAGAGAGTCTGCTTTCTAAACGGACCTTTATGAATTATCCTTTTGTTATTGGATCAAAACTATACAATGTAAAGTATCATATATGCAGTTCCTTGATAGCTGTTGATTTATGATTCTACAAATCACGAAACTGTAATATAATTTATTGTCAGTAAACTATATTATAGTTTCTATTATAATTTAAATGCTCTTTCTTGGTGTAATATGCTATGGTGAGATTTAATTTGTCGTTTGTTTAATTATGATTTTTATTCGTATGATTGTTATATATGCATATTTATTTATTTTTGTTTTATTTTGTGAAACCTACCCACCTGACTTAGGATGGGCATACGCCTAGTTATCCTAGGCAGATGAATGCATTTTCATTATAAAAATTAAAATGTTTAAATAAAAAATATTTTGATAATCTCAAAACAGGTAGAATATGTGAGTTGGGCGATGGCGTCCAATTTATAATAAAGCTGTTTTGTATATCATCATCATCATCAGCTTACATTCATCCACTGCAGGATATAGGCTTCTCTTAGTTGTTTCCAAGAAATTCGGTCCTTTGCGCATTGCTGCCACGTAATTGTTGCTTGCTTACGTATTTCGTCCACCCAGCGTGCCTTCAGTCTAGGGTTAGTTCTTCCTATTAGGTATGACTGGATTACTTCAAACGTCCAACGACGTTGTTCGGGTGATGTGCACTTCAGTCGTTTTACGACCTCTCCAACCTCGTCAACTTTTGTTTGGGCGCGTATCCACTCATTGCGTTTACGGTCTCTTCTTGTATAACCTAGCATGCTTCTCTCCATGCTGCGTTGTGTTGTCTGGAGCATTCGCACAGAAAGCGTCCACGTTTTGTTTCATTCGCACAGAAAGCGTCCATGTTTCGCATCCATATATTAGTACTGGTAAGAGTGGTAAGATGCATTGGTTAAATTGAGACATTGGGAGATTACTCTTGAAAATTTAGTTCAGCCGTCTAAAGGAACTCCACCTTATTATTATATTTATTTAGTTCTATGTTTTGGTTGTACTGAAGCTTCGTATTCCATATTGTGTATAGTCTGTTGTATGTTGAAACTGCTTTCGTTAAGGTGATTTATATAAACAGCTAAACATTTTCCAATGTAATACTTTTTTTATAAATGTATTATTACTCTTTGTTGATCACCCCACATCTTGTCAGCTTATTTGTTGATCACCCCACATTTTGTCAGCTTATTTGTTGATCACCCCACATCTTGTCAGCTTATTTATTGATCACCCCACATCTTGTCAGCTTATTTGTTGACCACCCCACATCTTGTCAGCTTATTTGTTTTCTGGATTATTTAGATATCATTCTTTCAACTCCTTTCTTTCTTCTGTAAGTGTTAAAGTCGTGTCATTGATCCATGTTTATCGGTTGGAGTTGTTTTTTCTGCGTAAATCTCCACGACACAACTTCGCTTTCCAACTAAATTGACGTTATAATGGCGAGGGGATCCTCGACTTCAAGTGCCAGCAACGACGACAACAATGTTCTTAAATGACAGAAAGATGGAACGAGATATTTAACAGCGATTTGGAAAAGGAAAGAAATACAACGGGGCAACAAAAGGCACATTTTCAAAATAAGCATTGATCTATGAGAGGACACGTGGACATGGAAAATTAATGGAAGTTCATGAATTCAGTTTTTTTATACCAACTAAATATGTCCACATTCATTGTGTTCCTCAATCGATGTAATCGCGCGGCAAGAAAACCCATAATTTATGGTATGATCCTCATTCATGTTGACTACACAATTTGACAGTCTTCCTCAGACAGCCAATGCCGATCTAAAAGTTTATATCCATTCTTTATCCAATTTAATGCAAGCTATTAATGCTTTAGGTAGCACACAGATTTGTGGTTACGATTCCTGCCTACGAAATTTGTAAACA
Source organism: Odontocerum albicorne (assembly GCA_949825065.1). Taxonomy (NCBI): domain Eukaryota; kingdom Metazoa; phylum Arthropoda; class Insecta; order Trichoptera; family Odontoceridae; genus Odontocerum; species Odontocerum albicorne. Next base: position 14,524,862 of record OX463861.1, read on the forward strand.
AATCAATGGCAGACTTCGCGAAAGTATTTGTGACGCATTTCCTATACGTCAATTTCTGCGTGCGTCTATTTTTGTGAATACTATTCGAGTTTTTTTTTGCATCAGCACATTTCCCGGTTTATTTTAGTTCGTCATATATTTTTATACATCTGCAAACTAGTTTTTTGCGAAAATGAGTGTACACTTATTTTAAAATCAGAATTAAAGTTATGACTTATTTAGTGTTGGTTGGAAGAAAGTATGCAAAGTGTTTTTGAAAACGATTTGATAATATTTGTTAATAAGTTGAAAAGAGTTATTCAATTAAAAGGGCAATTTTATATAGCGCCGTTTAGAGAACAAACTCTACTCAAAGGTAGTCAAACTGATTCGAATTCACTATTATTAAACATATCAGGTGTGGCAGCTATAGGTAACAGTGCCCGAAATAATCACGTATAACACTTTCTTTGTGTATAGTACAATCGTTTGGGATTAATGTCACGTGGCAATCCCCAACCAACCAATTAGATGTTTACAAGAATTCCGCTTGAAGAGAGCCTCGGGATAGGAGGTAGAAACACGTGTAGCTTGGAGTAATGTAATTAGTGGGATAACAAATTAATTTACTGTTAAATATTCTAATTTTAATTTTTACGAAGTCAAAATCGAAACCTTAATTTTAAAATATTCCTCATCTCTTTATTCTAACCTAGTTGGTAAGACGCTAGTCTTCCAACCCGGAGGTTGCGAGTTCAAATCCCACTGGAACCCAATTTTTTTATAGAGGATCCAGAGTGGTTTTCACTTTAGGCCTTTTTACTATCTTTCTGGTTAGTTGGAAGAGATTGCCACATGGCAATACTCCCACCAGGTTGTTCTGTATACATAACGTGACCATTTATTTTTTGACTCAAAACGGGACATTGGTTTATTTAAGTCAAATAACCATAGGTAGTCATTGAAAAAAAAATACTTTTTAAAGTTATATTGATGTATTTAGAAAAATTAAGATAACATTAAAGTTACTAATTGAAATCCAAAATGTTTAGTTATATTTATATTTTTCAGAGGAACAAATTTGTTTTAAAACATTTGGTGATGATTTTAAGTAGGAATGAAACTCTTGGCACGTTTTTTTTATATTGACCTTGGTAATCAACATCGCCTTTAAAACTGGAATTTGTAACTGAGTTTTCTCAGATGTCCATAATTTGTTCATCATAGAAAATACTCTTTCTACTGGAGCATTTGTAGCAGGCAAACATAAAATATATTCAATTAAAACAGAAAAATTTTCATGCTGCAGATTGTTGGCGTGAAAATGTTTGAATACTTCCACCCAACGAGTTTTCGTGGAAACATTTTGATTATTCCATTCTGTTACCTTTTGCGATGTAATGTAGTTAGAAATTAATGAAAATTCGTCAAAAACTTCTGTATCTTTATTACTATCAATATATTCCTTTTCAATTAGGACATCCAGAGCTTTTTGAATGTCTTCCCATGCGGGGACGTTTTTTAAATCTGCCCAAAAAAATATCTCCATTTCTTTGGTTAGAAAGCAAGTCCACTGCTCCAGATATTCACGGCTTGTTTTATAAAATTCTGTAGCCGTCCTTTTCACAAACTGTTCATCGATACCAGTACCATTATCTTTCAATTTCACCATAAATTGACGGACTGAAAATGGGAGAAACTGATTGGTCTGTTTCTGAGTGAAATTATCTTTTAGTTGATTGATTTCTTTTGCAGCTTCAATTGCTGATACAGTCTGACCTTCAAGTTTCAATACAGCTTGATGAAAACTTGCTGACTGAGCGTGTAAAAAATAAAGCCACAATTCTGATGTGGGATCTTCAAAAAAGTTTTTTAGTAAAATGGGACATTTTTCAATACTCAAAAAGTAGTTTTTTAATGGCTGATACATTTTTAAAACCCTTTCTAATGCAGGCATAAGAGCAAGCCATCTGGTTTTGCTATAGCCGAGCATTTGTTGATATTCCGTTTCAGTTTCGGCGCAAAACTCCTTTAGAGCTTCAACTCGAATCGTGTAAATATAAAAAAATGAATATATCTTCACAATTATACTTTCATAATCTAAGGGTAGCCCATCTGCAGCAGATTTTACAGCATTATGAATTACATGGGCTCCACATCCAATACCTATTAATGGCTTTTTCATAAATGTTTGTAATTTTGTCAAGACATTGTTAGTTCCTCGCCTAGCTGCGCCCCCGAAATTGACGTTGGCATTGTCCCCACAAAATGCCACGACTTTTTCTGTTAAATTGTAATCTGTCAACACTTGGTTTAAATAATTGACAATAATATCTGAAGTCTCACCTGGCTGTTCTTGTAGGTCTAAAATTTTCACTTGTACACCTACGTAGGGTAGAAAAAAGCGCACTACAATAGGGTATATTTTCTTACTACCATGGTTTGAAGTCAAAATTGTAATACAATTCGCCGTATCAAGATCATCTTTTAATTCTTTCATCGCTGTACGCGCCAAAACATTTACTGCAATAGCTTCTGATTTCGTACGCGCGCATGTAAATTTCAAATCAAAACATGATTGAATTATTTTCGAAGCACAATCATTGGAGCGAAAACTGTGATTTTCTTGTATCGTGTGATAAGCCCAGACGCCTTCTGCCGCAGCGATATCCAAATCCTTTGTCGTTGGCGCGTCTGATTTCTTAAAAAAATTTAACATCGAAGAACTCGAAGCGGCGGCACGGTCGGCATTTTTATGCTTTTCAGATTTTAAATGTTGTTCAATATCACCTGCACCACTATGAGAAACACTAAATTCTGTACGACACTTTTCGCATCTGACATCTGAGGGAGTATTTATTTGCCTAATAAAAGGATATTTTGCTTGTAAGCTAACATTAAACGAACACTTACGTTTTGGCATATTAACTTAGGATTCCAAAACAAAAGAAGTTAAAGAAAATTACTAATCGAGCATCAAACAACAAAACAATGAGCGAGAAGTGAGCGAACGAAAACTCTGTCAAATAACAATAATAAGCCAAAGCGCGCGCGAACGTTGGCATCCTCGGCTACTCTCGGTTATCGTCGCGTCAACGGACGACGCGGTCGGTCTTGCTCTCGCACACTGCTCGCGTCCAGCCGACCGTACGGTAAGCTTTGGTTCCTCAATTTTCGCGCGGATTCCGAAAACGGGACAATTTTGCGTCCGAGAATTTATTTCGGGGACACCGGGACTCGTAATTATAAAATGGGACAGTCCCGTTCAAAACGGGACGTCTGGTCACGTTATGTATACAGCATAAGTGTAATACAATATAATACATTATTCTGTACAATTACAAACAATGAAGATTCATTGCTCAGAAAAGAACACTCGAACAATAATTCATATGTGGTGCATGTGAATTATTGAACACTCGAACATGTGAATTATTGTTCACATGTGGTGAACAATATAATTATATCATATACTCGTACCGATATGGTTGAATGTTGACATAATTTATTTCTTATTATACTGAGATATCTTGCGCCTTTTGCCTTGTTTTAGTTATAAATATACGAGTATATACATCCATCTCAAGAAAGTACGAGTGGATCGAGTCCTTTTTGTATTTATACTCGTACGTACTATGAATATTTCCGTTGGATTCGTGGATCGAGTCCTTTTTGTATTTATACTCGTACGTACTATTAATATTTCCGTTGGATTCGTGGATCGAGTCCTTTTTGTATTTATACTCGTACGTACTATGAATATTTCCGTTGGATTCGTGGATCGAGTCCTTTTTGTATTTATACTCGTACGTACTATGAATATTTCCGTTGGATTCGTGGATCGAGTCCTTTTTGTATTTATACTCGTACGTACTATGAATATTTCCGTTGGATTCGTGGATCGAGTCCTTTTTGTATTTATACTCGTACGTACTATTAATATTTCCGTTGGATTCGTGGATCGAGTCCTTTTTGTATTTATACTCGTACGTACTATTAATATTTCCGTTGGATTCGTGGATCGAGTCCTTTTTGTATTTATACTCGTACGTACTATGAATATTTCCGTTGGATTCGTGGATCGAGTCCTTTTTGTATTTATACTCGTACGTACTATTAATATTTCCGTTGGATTCGTGGATCGAGTCCTTTTTGTATTTATACTCGTACGTACTATGAATATTTCCGTTGGATTCGTGGATCGAGTCCTTTTTGTATTTATACTCGTACGTACTATGAATATTTCCGTTGGATTCGTGGATCGAGTCCTTTTTGTATTTATACTCGTACGTACTATTAATATTTCCGTTGGATTCGTGGATCGAGTCCTTTTTGTATTTATACTCGTACGTACTATGAATATTTCCGTTGGATTCGTGGATCGAGTCCTTTTTGTATTTATACTCGTACGTACTATTAATATTTCCGTTGGATTCGTGGATCGAGTCCTTTTTGTATTTATACTCGTACGTACTATGAATATTTCCGTTGGATTCGTGGATCGAGTCCTTTTTGTATTTATACTCGTACGTACTATGAATATTTCCGTTGGATTCGTGGATCGAGTCCTTTTTGTATTTATACTCGTACGTACTATGAATATTTCCGTTGGATTCGTGGATCGAGTCCTTTTTGTATTTATACTCGTACGTACTATTAATATTTCCGTTGGATTCGTGGATCGAGTCCTTTTTGTATTTATACTCGTACGGACTATGAATATTTCCGTTGGATTCGTGGATCGAGTCCTTTTTGTATTTATACTCGTACGTACTATGAATATTTCCGTTGGATTCGTGGATCGAGTCCTTTTTGTATTTATACTCGTACGTACTATTAATATTTCCGTTGGATTCGTGGATCGAGTCCTTTTTGTATTTATACTCGTACGTACTATTAATATTTCCGTTGGATTCGAAAAGCAACGAGAATAAGATTTCTATATTTTTTTATGTTTTTTTCCGGTGTTTTGTAAGAGGCATACATTCGCAAATAACTTTAGGTTGAACCTTCGTTAAGGTTTCCTCCAAGCCTAGATTGCAGCCGAATTGAATTCTCTAACTCCTTTAAAATAAACTACAATATCATGGTATAATAGCCATAGATCGCCATGCAGCTGGTTAGTGCCAGGCTATGGACCGGCTTGGATTAACGCGTTTTCAGGTATCCTTCTGTTCCTGATGGAATTATAAGGCATCGTAACTCAATCATTTTAGCATTGCGTCTCCTCCCCCAAAAGATAAATAAAATAAAGACTTTGTGACACCCCTATATAATTTTTAAAATAAATTAATAAGTTTTATTTTTATACGCGTAAATTATTTTTATTTTCCTGATTTTACAGTTTCAAGTTTTTTTTATTAGGTCATAGGATATTACATCGCATACCAACACATCACACCACATTTTGCACATCTCCATTTGCTGTTCACTCAGCTCAACTGTGGAACGAGCTTACATTTAAGAAATAATTTAAAAAATAATAAACTATTCAGGATATCCTTTCATCCTAATTTTCCTTTGATTCTCTTCCTTATCCTTGCATGAATTCCTTTCTTTGATTACTACCATTATTGATATAGGTTAGTTATGTATTTAATGTTATTTTTACTTAAATTTAAATAAATATTTTTTTGTAAAATATGTCATGGATTAAAACGGTTGTATCCAAACTGAGCTGGTTGTTTAGAAGATATTGATGAACCATGTTGAACCATGTACACGAAATAATGAAAATAAAATATTTCATCGAGACCCCTCTGGGGGGCACTACCCACGTGCTGACAAACGATCTAGTAGGGCGATGATTAAATGAAAAAAAAAATTAAAAGTGCAACCGTTCTCAAGTGCATGACCATGAAACCGATCTAAACTGCATCCAATTGTTCACGTAGGCGAGTGAGAGGGCCTGATGGACGTTCATTGACAAGTAGCGCTGGGCTATATCTGTCTCGGATGGTAGCCAAAATGCCGCGTCACAGCTGTCGTGGGTAGACAGCGGTGCTTGGTGATCTGTTATCACTGGTAGATAGAGGCATGTGCTTTGTAACGGATTCTTACAATTAGTACCGAACTGTTTTCTACTAAACTGAAAATGAATGTAGCGAATTCAAAGGTTATGGTTTTTGGAAATTGTGTGGTGAAAATTTTTCGCGATGTATGGGTTAACGCAGAGAAACTGGAGCAGGTTGATGAGTTCTGTTATCTGGGCTGTATGTTTTCGTATAATGGGCATCTTGAAAGGGACATTTAAAAGCCGGGAGGCGACAGGTAACAACGCAAATGGAACACGTAATGTAATATATAACAACTGCGCAATATCAACAGTAGCAAAAATGACAAAACATTATAGTGCCCCACCTTGACGTATGGAAGTGAAATTTGGACTTGGCAAAGGAAGGATACAGATAATATTAATGCTAAGGAAAATTTGTGGAAGGTCAGTGCATGAAAGAAGGTAGAGTGAAAACATCAGAAATGAATGCATGGATAAAATTGATGTTTTAAGTAAGATGAAGAAAGAATCTTTAAGATGCCTTAGACACGTGGAGAGAATGAATGACGAAAGAATGACTAAGCGAATATACAAGTCATAAGTGCAAGGTATGTGTGGAAGAGGTAGACCGTCGAAAACGTAACTAGATCAAATTGACCAGATTTTGAAAAAAAGGTCCAGTGAGAAATATGAAAAATAAAATAAAGTGCATGACGAGATGTATGAATGTAGAGCAGGCGAAAATTGTGTGCTTAGATAGAAAATTTTGTAGATCTGTTATTTCTGCCTACCCTTCAAGAGACATGGCGTGATGATACGTATGTATGGTATGTACCTGTAGTACTGAACTGGTTGAACATGAGAAATAGACGCAAAATTGAAGTGTCGTCACTTATCCTCAATTGGAAATAAAGTCAACGAGGCACTAAAATAGCTGTACTCGAACTGGACAGTAACGAAATCCGATAAGATGATAGTAACAATAGTATTTTGGTGTCAACTTTGATGTATGGGAGTGAAACTTGGACATGAAAAATGATAGAGCCAAATAAATTATGTAGAAATTCGTGCATTGAGAAGAACACACGGAGTGACAATGTATGACAGAATAGCGAATGGAATGATTAGGGATGAATGAGGACTTACGGGTAAGGCAGAAAGAACAGTGTTGAGTAAAATGAAGAAGAGCACGCTAAGATTGAACATTTTCGGAAAATTTGAAGCAGTTGAAGACAGAGCACACCGACACAACGGTTTTACAAAAAAAAACGTCATTGAATGATTTTTGTCATTACAAAAAAATACACGAAGAAAATCCACATTTACTCAATTTCGGGAAAATATCCAAGTTTGGGGAGCACTTCCTTATACGATACAAGCCGACTATTTTTGAGAAGTAATACACTCTTAGATTTTGCCTTGAGAAAGAGAGAAATTCCTCTCGAAACTAGTACACATTGTGCCTTGAGAAAGAGATAAACCTCTCGAAATTAGTATATATATATATATTGCCTTGAGAAAGAGAATATTACATCTCGAAGCAAGTACAGTGGAACCTCTCATAACGAGTAATTCGCATAACGAGCTAAACAGATTGTGAAAAAAATGCTCCCTTAACGAGCGACATTTCGCATAACGAGTGACGCAGAAAGGGGAAGTCCCATCTTCACGTCACTCACTTGTGAGCCGGGACTTCCGCGCCAGTGCGTCAGTCTCTGGTTAGCACTCGTTCCGCTAGCACGTTAGTGTTACATGTGATCACACATTTTTCCAAACTTCTGTTCAGACATTATTTGTATTTTTTTTGTGCAAAGTTTAATTACCCTTGCAAAAATGTCCCTGAAGAAAAAACCATAAGAGAATAAAAGTAACTGTAGAAATGAAACGTAAAATCATTGAAAAGCGAGAACGAGGTGTGAGCGTGGCTGATCTAGCGCGCACATACAATCGGTCTACATCAACGATTTGCTCTATCCTCAAGAACAAGGACAAAATTAAGAAGATAGATGCTTCAAAGGGAGTGTCAAGAATGTCTACGAAACGTTTACCTATTCTTGATGATGTTGAAAGGTTGCTTCTCATATGGATAAACGAAAAGTAATTGCAAGGCGATACTATTAACGAAAACATCATTTGTGAGAAGGCGAAAGTTATTTTCGCCGACCTCGTTAAGAAGACGCCAGGATCATCAACTGCCGAAAAAAAGTACAATTTAAGGGAAGTCATGGATGGTTCGAGAAATTTAAGAGAAGAACCGGCATCTACAGCGTTGTGAGGCATGGTGAAGCAGCAAGCTCTGACATAAAGGCAGCAGAGAACTTCATCAGCGACTATAAGAAGCTCGTAGATTCTGAGGGTTACCGGATTTTACTTCTAGTAAAAAAGAATTAATTATTTGTCATAAATTCATAAATAAAAAACTAGTAATTTCGATTTTTTTATTGTTTTTTGCAAATCGAAATCGCATTCCGGGTTGTTACGCTCCTTAACAATTTATAAGTATGTAATTTTATTTGAATAAACGTTCAAAATAAAAAAAAAGAGTATTTTTTTCGGCATGGAACGCATTATCGTATTTTACATTGATTTATATGGGAAAAATTGTTTCGCTTAACGAGTGTTTCACATAACGAGTAAGATTCTGGAACGAATTATTCTCGTTATGAGAGGTTCCACTGTACTGCTCATTGTGCATTGAAAAAGAGAGGATTACCTTTCGAAACTAGTACTGTACGTTGTGCCTTTAGAAAGAGGATTTTTCTAGAAACTAGTACTGCACATAGTGCCTTGAGAAAGTGAGGGTTACCACGAGAAACTAGTATTGCATATTGTACTTTGAGAAAGAGAGGATTTCCTATTGTAACTACGAGTAGTACTGTACATTGTGTCCTGAGAAAGAGTGATTTTCTTTTAGAAATTAGTACTGTACATAGTGCCTTGAGAAAGAGAAGTTTCGAAACTAGTAATGTATTATATATTGTTCCTTGATAAAGATAGGATTATCTCGCGAAAATATTATTGTATATTTTGCTTTGAAAAATAGAGAATAACCTCTCGAAACTAGTCAATTTGTATCGTACGAGTATAAGTTGGTAAATACAAAGTATAACTTATATTTTTACATAAAAGTATTCTTGCGGTATCCATAGATTTAAAACTCCGTGGTCTTTTTGCAAAGTAGGTTAACTTAAAAAGAAAACGACCGAATAAATTGATTTCTCGAATAAGGACGTTAGAGAACCCTTTTATAATCTCCCGTGGCAACGCTTATCAGATGGTCCCGCGAGTATACTCGTACTTGTATAATATAATAATTATAATGGCGGTTTCTATAGAAACTGTTGGACCACAAACTTTTCTTATAATTTATTAACAAACAACTTGTGGCCAATTCGGTAAGACGACTGTTTTTTTAACCAGTTGGTTGCTGGTTCGATTGCTGTTGGTATCTACGCTTGAATATTTTTTCATTCTTCTATCATTCATTCGTTTGAATTTTTCAATCTACTTAACATATAATACAATATACTTCATAGTGTATTCACAGCCGTTCTCAATAAGTATATTTCGTATTCTGTCATACATCGATACACCACATACTTTTCTCTGTGGTCTTATTTACACATAGTTTATTCACTTTATAGTTTGAAAAGTATCACCTCATTCACATCTATAGAAAGTATTCGAACATCGATGTCAGACATAGTTCAGTAAGAAAAAAAATACTCGACCTTTATATCCTAGTTGGAACGACGGCTCTCTTTTAACCCGGGGTTTTCAAAAATAACTCCAATCTGGTTTTCGCTTATGATATCTGGTTGATTGGAAAATATTGCCACGTGGCAATTAACCCGCCATGTTGTACTGTATGCGATAAAGGCGAAATGCAATAATGCAAGTACTACATTGTTTTCTCACTAAAACAGTGGATATTATCGGACATGCTCTATATCAGTGGTGGGTAACCTATGACACGCCAAGACATTTTGGGTGATACGCATCGTTTACGGACGATATTTGCCCAAGAACGAGTGATGCGCTTTCTTCGCTCGTATATTTTCGTAGAATTTCAAAGACAGCATCTGGGCTCAAGAGTTCGTCGAGTTGAGGTCCAAACTCATGAATCTAGAAAGAAATCGTTTGGAGAATGAAGAAGAGTGCCACTACGAACAAGATATTTTGAATGCTTGGACTCGATTACCGAACACTTTTGGCACTCTGAAAAATCTACCGATGGCTTTACTCACAATATTTCCCTCAACGTACTTTTGTGAGACCTTATTCTCGTTGCGTTGAATAATATTAAAACAAATAAAAGAATCCGACTGACTGATGAAGTTTGTAACGCTTGCTTGTGTTTAAAATGTACGAAATACCAACCTTCAATTGAAGATTTAGCAAATGCAATTCAGCAACAAAAAAGTCACTAATGTAAATAATTATTTGTTTTTTCTTTTTAATAATAATAAATAAATAGTTCAAAAACAAAACTGTTGCATTTACTAGGGCTGCAATAATTATTGATATTCCTAGATGTGACACGGCACCCGGGTCAAGCCAGGTTTTTTCAAAATTTTGACACGCCGAGCTAAAAAGGTTACCCATCACTGCTCTATATAATCATCATCACGCCATATACCTATTGGAGTTGGCAGAGAAAATAGATCTCCACTTCAGTCTATCCTGCTATGTACTCGTATTTAGCGGGTTTATTGCCATACATATACAACAATTTATTCCAACAAAACGGCTTATCTTGAATACTTATTTTTATCTAAGCCATGCATCTTTAAGTTTCCTCGACTATTTTCCTATGCAGAGAAAAAAATTATCCTTTGCACATTGCATTTCTCGACATGAAAAGGACCTATGACCGCTTACCAAGAACTAATATCTGACGAATGTAACGTAAGAAAAATATTCCTGAATGACAGTCGAATAATAAGAAATTTGTATCGAAATATCGATCAGTGATAAGAGCTTTCGTGGGTGTGCCAGACGCTGTAAATGTCACAAAGGGGGTGCACCAAGGCTCAACATTGAACCCTTATCTGTCCAGCCTTGATATGGGTGAGCTCACGGAGGAAACGCAAGACATAGCTGATTGGACTTTCATACTCGTATATACTGATAACAGAGGGGTCATCCCTGGCAAGACGTGAAGGCCGACGTCACCAATGCTTGCGCAGACTAACCATTATTGAGAAGAATAATCATGGCAGGACGCTGGATCTCCAGATCCAACGGAGCGAGTTCAAGCGGAGATGATTAAGAAATCAATTTAACTTCATTAGTTATATCACTCGCTATAACATACATGTATTGTCCAACACGTGGAGTGGACGGCAAGACTGATCGCGTGCAGCCGCTGTAATTCAGAAGTATCGTTGAGTAATGATATTTGGTATCTCCTCTTTGGACTGCCCTCTGGCACGCGATACTGTAGAACTACAGTTTGTGGCCCTTTATTTCATACATCAGATTTGAAAGTTTCCTTATATTATAATGATAACTACCTAGATCTATCCAGAATGCTCTTAAGTTCGTCGAAATTGAAAAAAAAAAACAGATTTCGTCCAAGTAGTCGGTATTAATTTAGAAAGTTCTGATTTTTAATAACAGATGTCGCACTATTTAATTTAAACTTTTGTAAATAAACTGAGGTGCGCGCTGAAATCACTCAGTTATTTAATAGAAATATTTTTTATACACATCCTGATGTTGTGTTAAATAAATAACAGTCTGGAGTGAAGATTATTTAGTTTTGACATTCAGGAGTCAATGTGATATGTCGGGGCAGCATTTATGTATTTATTGATAAGGTATTTTATTTTAAAAGGTCATTTAAAATGTGTTTGTAGAAGTAGTAAACCGATAATGTCGTGATTATTTTATAATGGTGCAGAAACTTTATAAAAAAAACTGGAAAGATAAAAATATTTAAAAAAAAGTCTAATGTGCGGATAGAAAGATGTCGCCTGTGGCTAAAAAATGGATACCTTTCCACGTCTGTATATGTTTCATCTTCCTTATATAGTCATATAGAGCTTTAATCTTCGAGACGATTTTTCTCCAAACCAACCGGTAACTTATTGTCTTCCATCACTCAGCCTCCTAAGATCCTGTTACACGTTACCTAAAAGCCTTTGTCTCGGTAAGCCAAGTGGCCTTCTTCTGTATTTTTTGGCTTGTATAATGATCTTTATTGGCCTTGTCAACTGAAATATGCTTACATGACTTATCTATGCCAACCTTTGTGACCTTATGTCGTTAGTAATTGATCTAATTATGTGTAGAACTGCAGAAAATTTACCTAGGAAAGACGAACTCCAAAGAAATCTTTATATTGTAGATCTTCCGATATGTGATAGTAAAACAGTTGAATTTAAGTGCATCTGTATAGTGTTCGCATCTCATCTTCATCGCGTGCTCAGTGCTTAGTGTCGTGGTCTTCCTCTATATCTTGAATTTTATCCAACACCTGTCTTCGTCCTTCCCGGTCCTGAACTATGTGAATGCAGCATTATGCCAAGATTATGCTAACTTCTTTATTTGATTTTTTCTTCTTCTAAGAGACTTTCCTCTTGCTTGTTGTACCTCAACTGTCCCCGTGATCCCAGCTTAAGATTTTCATTATTCTTTCTGCCAATATGCACAAAATATGTCAGGATTCTTTTCCTGCATGTTGTCGAAAGTTGTTTTCTGAACGGTGTTATTTAAATTGTCCTTTTCTTATAATTATTATTGCTGCTTCAAAGGTCAAGATAGCCATTATGATTGCACAATAATGTTAATATGAGCTGGTTGAATATTAGAAATAGACGCCAAATTCACATACTGTCTCTATTGTAAAATATCCTTAACTGTCCCGCCGCCCCCTCTTATCTCACCGAGAATTTTCAGCGTCTTTCAAATCATGGATTAGCGCTACGCTCAAACAGAGATTGTTTATTGGCCTTTCCAGTTCACCGTTCCTCTTTCTTTACGTCGTCCTTAACTGTCCATGCAGTGAGACTCTGGAATCAGTTACAAACCAATATAAGACTCGCACCGCTCTTGGCATGTATAAGAAGCGACTGAAAAACCTCTTAATTTCTAGTCAGTAAAATAACGTGTTTCATTCCTGATTTTTCTTTTCCTTTCCTCTCCACCATCCCTTTCTTTCCTTTTGATTGATGATATCTCACTTTATATGAAAAAGAATGTTCGGGTAATTGTCCGTCTTTGTGGGGTTCACGGGCATGTGCTCACGTATATGTTTATGGATTTCGTGGGGATGGATAGTCATTTGAATTATTTATGCGACCACATAATTTGATTAATTTACTTTTGTCTGGTAGGTTGGAAGAGATTTCCGCCTGGCAATAAGCCCGCCAGATTGTATTTGCAATAAAAGTGTTAAATAATAAATAATTAATAAATAAATATGCAACAGCTAAATATCAGACATTTACTTCCGAATATTTAGGGCTTTATTATGAATTTAAATTTTTATCGTCCCTACAAGGCAAAACCGGCCATTAAGCGGTGAAATAAAAGTTCCTGAATGGTTTAATTGTTATTATTATAGCTCTTATCTATATTATTCTGTTTACTTTTATTATATTTTCTATTTTATTTTCTATAGTATCGGCCTTGATATATTTTTTATATCATTTGGTAAATTACTAGTTCTTCTTCCTTCGAAAAGTCTTCCTTTTACGATAATAATTGTATTTTATTTTTTGTAGTGCAAGGCCCGTTATCTTGAGGGTTCACTATCGTCGTGCCAAGTGTAAACAATGATAAAATATTTTTCGCAGTGCAAGTTTTTTTATAAATGAAACCCAAGCCTTTATGCTTCGGGCTGGTTGACTTTATTATCGGGTACGGAGCAAGTAGCAGCGGCTCGATACCTCGTTATAATTAAATAATTATATACAGCTTAGACTTATTAAATTATTAGTTAGTGACAAAAGAAAAAGAAAATATACCTTAAAGGTCCAAAAATTTGCCTGAAAAAATTATAGTGTATGGACAGATACCACAACGATTACATGTGAGTAATATGCGTCATTAATGCACAAATTAAAGGATGATATATAATAAAACGTCAACAAAAGCTGTCACGAGGCGTGAGATTATTGCACGGTGATACGCCAGTGTACACTTCTGTTGTAGCAAAGGCTGCCATTGAACACTGTAGTTTCAAATAATTAAAGCACCTTCCCTATAATCTCGACTTGGTCTCTATTGTTAATTTTTTTTTATTTTAAAAACTGGAACCGATTTGCGTGGAAAAAAAGTAAAAGTAGCGTAAAAGTGATATCTGCAGTGTTACACCGTTTTGAGAACAAAACTTCAGCATCAGCAAAAATATATCTATCAATCAATACTTGTTTTAGAATTCATCGTTCTAAAACATGTATTGATTGATAGTCACCTGTATTGACTATACAGGTGATTGATTATATTGAAGAAAAAAAATTGTTTTATTCTGTCACCTTTTTTATGTCCTTGATCTGGAAATTATTGGACCTTACTACATTTATAAAAATAATTATGAAAATTTATTTAAGATATGCAAAATTCTACCATTTGCATAAAAATATAGCATGTAAAATTATAGTAGAAGAATTATTTAAAAAAAAATACGATTAATGATATAGGCCATGGCTATTCAACTAAATCGGGAAGACTTGTGACAAGTATCCATGTTTTAGCACCATGAAATACGATTAATGATATAGGCCATGGCTATTCAACTAAATCGGGAAGACTTGTGACAAGTATCCATGTTTTAGCACCATGAAGAAAGACTGGGAAAATCACTGTTCTTACAAGTTTGTATGGATAAAATGATATAAAAATCCATGCATAGAAATGGATTCTCGGAAAACGTTTTTCCTCGATTCTATTATACAATTTCGTGGAATATATTTTTCCCGTTGGATTTCTTTATCCTGTATTTTCTGACTTGCGAAAATAAATATTATTATGAAGCTGGACACAGACCAGGTGAACTATTTATTGTTAGGTGTTATATTATTGCATACCCACCATGTAAAGATGTAAACGTTACTTTTTATTTACAAATCTGATGTTGACTAATATAGCCCCGTCAATAATGTATTGTACTATTTACAACGAGATATGTTAGAGTAAAAAACACCCCAGTTCTAATTTTCCGTGTTCCGAGATTAAGACTATGTCATCTGCGTGATAATAATTATAAAATAACAATTTATAAAGCGCCCTTGAGGAGAGCAAACTCTCCTCAAAGGCGCTCTTCCTCAGGATTCGAACCTAGTGTTATTGACAGATTTAAAATATGGCAAAAAAAATAGGAGTATATAATGCATATATCATACAAGACATTCTACAAAGCCGAAGTTAGCCAATTATAGCCGACAGTCTCTTTCTTAAGCCCGATGTGTATTACTTTCCGCCGGGTACTGTACATATTTTTGTAATTGTCAATAATTTTAAGCATTTGTACTAACTTCTCTTATGTAAATTTGTTTGTAAAAACCACTGTTGTGTCGAAAATTAATTAATTAAATAAATAAATAAATATATGGTACACACATAAGTTGAGTAATTATGGGAAAGTAAGTAGTGGCTGCGTAACTTATAGAATTGTGACTTGAAATTGAATGAGGTGAGTGTCTTTTTGTTGTATATTTTGGGTAAACCCTTGATATAATCATCATCATGGGGTTTCTTAGATTATTATCATCGAAAACCTCCGTGGTCTGGTTGGTAAGACGCTTGATTTAAACCAGGCGGTTTCAGAGTTGGTTCGTATTCGTATCCTAAAAGTAAAATAAATAGGACCCAGTATGATAAAAGAGTTCTACGTTTAATTTAATTTCCTCCTGAATCTTAGTAGGTATTGTGATATTTGAATAAATATAACTCGCTTTATTAATTAAATAATTAGTTAATTAAAAACAATATTTACTCCCGGTCACCATGCAATGTACAGTACACATCACAAAGTACTTTTTTGACAGATCGTCAACGACAGTTCCCTTGACAGTTAGTTAACAATAGTCAGAGACAACAAATTCTTAAATAGTAGTTAAAAGTTCATTGTAATTTATTTTTATCAAACACTGTTTATTCCACTTTTTTGTGACGGTATAACCCTACCGGTTTCAAGGCTTTCACCTCATCTTGAGGGGAGCGCAAACAAGACTAAATGCTGTTCGAACTGGTACCGATATACACGCTTCAACGGTTGGAAGCGGGGGGGGGGGGTGAGGGAGGCACGGGACAATTTCGGCCAAGAGCGGAGAGATTTTTGGGAAATAACTGTTCAACAGATGTTCCGATCGGTGTACTGACTTAGAAATTTCTAGGGCCTCTAATCTGTCCAATTTATTTCCGTTACCACTGATATGTAAGAATTTGGCATCATCGATAGAAAAAGTATGATTCTCACGGTGACAATGATTAGCCATTTCAGAATAAATTAGAGGATTTGTTAAAGCGGATTTGTGTTCACGAAATCTCTTTTCAAA
This sequence comes from Odontocerum albicorne, assembly GCA_949825065.1. Taxonomy (NCBI): domain Eukaryota; kingdom Metazoa; phylum Arthropoda; class Insecta; order Trichoptera; family Odontoceridae; genus Odontocerum; species Odontocerum albicorne. The sequence continues at coordinate 14,541,341 of OX463861.1, forward strand.
AGATCTTCCTGTCTTTCCTATATAGAAATTATCACAGTCAGCACACAAAAGTTTATACACACCACTGTTGCTAAGTATTCCGTTTTTGCCTTTCCCATTAAATAAGAGTTTCCGGAGATTAAAATTAGTGTAAAAAGCTGGCTTTATGTGACTTGGAATATTTTTGGTCAATGCTACCATGATTCGTCTATATCGTTCCACAACTGTTCTACTGTCAAATCAGCTGACAACAGAAACACAAATTTTAAAACACACGCGGTATTTCCGTGAAAAAGTGTCAATTCACCAAACGAACAATATTCTTTCCTTCCCTGTGATGTGTAACTAGTACACATTGCTTCTAAAAACTTTAATATCTCTATAAATATAATAAATACTGGGTTCAGATTTTAGGTATTTCTCCGTAATACATTTACGCATTGAATGAAAAAATAATATTAATAATAATTAGCATTTATCGGCCACATCAGATATATTTTGTGAAAATCGGAAATAAATTCACCAATACAATCAAACTTGTGACAGTGTGTGACGTAGGTATATTCATTCTAAAAAAACCGCTATGGGTGAGGAGCGATGCTATTCACGCCTCACTCTACTTCGGTATATGGGAACGCAAGAAATAGAATCTCAGTTCGCTCGCTTCTCTCACTTCAGTAGCTCTCGGCCATCCATTTGAGGTGGTCTCTTCGCCCGTTTTGTGAACGTCGGCAGATGTTTTTTTCATGTTTTTATCAATTAAATTTTAATTATTGTCACTTTTGACTTCAAATTTAATTAATTTAAGCGATTGGCTATGAATATTCTTATTTTTTCGATTTTAAATCGCTCATTTTTACATGTGTATTGATGTGTATTGAATACACAGCACCGGAACGCGCGGATTTTTTTAGCACAGGAAGGGAAAGGATATAGTGAGTTTATATTTCGATATCACTTCACTCAGACACATAATGAATCGCACAAAATTCCACTCAAAACAAATCGAAAAGAAAAACTTTAATGTCACTACGTGAAGGGACACCATTCAGGTATATCATTTCTTGTTTTTATCCTGCCACACATATTTTACTTCTGCTACGACTATACCCGTACACCCCCACTAACAATATTTTACTTCTGCGACGACTATACCCGTACACCCCACTAACCATATTTTACTTCTTCTACGACTATACCTGTACACCCCACTAACCATAGTTTACTTCTGCTACGACTATACCCGTACACCCCACTAACAATGTTTTACTTCTGCTATGACTATACCCGTACACCCCACTAACCATATTTTACTTCTGCTACGACTATACCCGTACACCCCACTAACCATATTTTACTTCTGCTACGACTATACCCGTACACCCCACTAACTATATTCTCATATTATAAAAGTTTTTCACTCTTCCCTCTTTTAACATTTGATTTATTTGTTTGTCACATTTTTCAACTTATTATCTAATCTTGTAATCTCCTTTTCTTCCGTCGCATTCTACGTAACGTTCTTATTTTTACGTCCAAGTTTCTCTTGCGTTTTCTAATTTTGAGATCAGAACTCCACTATGAGCAGCCAACATAAAATATTATAGTCATAAAATCAACTGAACGCTGACGCGATACAGCATACTAATTATTTAGTAATATCCTGTATTTATTGAATTAAATATTCATTATTTTTGAACCATACAAAAATAATACCACTGAATTATTCATATAAATTAGCATACTCGTTGAACGTTTCATTTTCATTCTTGTTTACAATTGAAATGCATTTTTTTGCTCTTTTGTAAATAAACAAAACCTCATTCTGGCATCTGTGAGTAACTATAAACAAAAAACATCAAACTCTTAAAATAAAATCATTTGCCTCTTCTATATTCATACACACCACCTTCAAATACACCTCCTAAGTCTTGTCTTTTTCAAATATCGATCGTTTCGTCTTAGCCTTGATCTTCTCCTTACCACGCCTTCTACTCACATTTGCACTGTATATTTGTTTTGTAAGTTTTTCTTAATTTATTCGTTCTTCATGTCGAAACCATCTCAGAGTGCTTTTCTTAATACTAATTTATATTAGGTGTTAACATAAGTTGTGTCCGTTTTTTTCAAATTTTAAAATGAGCACCAAAAGTAAAACAAAATGATACGTCATTCGAAAGGTAATTTTCTGCTCTACAAGATATTGTGCTTGCTTTTAAGTTACATATATTATTTCAAAATGGAATATCAAGTAGACGAAAGTGAGCATTTTCGACAGCTCCTTCTGTTCGCGTTCAATCGAGGGAATAAAGCTGCCAAAGCTGCTCGCGATATTTGCTAAGTGTAGGGTGAAGATGTTATGAATGAAAGGACAGATCGTCGATGGTTTTTGCGTTTCAAAGACGGTAATTTCGACCTGAAAGGCATGGAGCATTCCGGACGACCAGTGGACTTCGATGAGGACCGCTTAAACCATATTATTCATGAAGATCCCCTTCAAAACCATTGGCTGAGCAGATGAATTGTAGTCATATGACTGTATACCGCCATCATAAATCAATGGGAAAAGTCCAGAAGTTCGGCGCTTGGGTTCCACATGTTTTAAGTGAAAACAACAGAAATCAATTGTTGAACGTAAAAGCAAACACAATATCTTGTAGAGCAGCATTTTTTTTTCGAATGACGTATAATCTTTACCGTTTGGTTTTACTTTTGGTGCTCATTTTTAAATTTGAAAAAAAAACGGACACTACTTATGTTAACACCTAATACATCAATCTCAAGTTCACATTCATCCCTACTCACTTCATTCCGTATTCAGTCATTGTATTATTTTCAGTGCACGCATTTTTACAGCATTCCTTTCAGTATTTTTCCACGCCCACGTTTCACTTTCATGCATCAAAGCTGGTACTTAAATACTACTATAAATTATAATCTTAACATATTCTAATATTATTCGGTTTGAGTTTATATTTTTAAGTATTCCATTAACTTTGTTTTCTATCGCTGAACACCTTTTTAATATCCCTCGTAGTTCTTCCATCGTCTGAGAAAATACTATCCAACTACCAGTATTTCTTAATATTTCATTATTTATTTATTTATTTAACACTTTTATTGCAATACAATCTGGCGGGCTTATTGCCAGGCGGCAATCTCTTCCAACCAACCTGACAAAAGTAAATGAAGCAAGTTACGTGGTCACATAAATCATTCAAATGACTATCTATCCTCACGAAATCCATAAACATATACATGAGAACATGCTCACGAACCCCACAAAGACGGACAATCACCCTAACATTATTTTTCATATAAAGTGAGATATCATCAATCAAAAGGAAAGGAAAGGATGGTGTAGAGGAAAGGAAAAGAAAAATCAGGAATGAAACACGTTATTTTACTGACTAGAAATTAAGAGTTTTTTCATTCGCTTCTTAAAGCATGCCAAGGACGGAGCGAGTCTTATATTGGTTTGTAACTGATTCCAGAGTCTCACTGCATAGACAGTAAAGGACGACGTAAAGAACGTAAAGAAGAATCGTTTACTGATAGATCGCATTTTCTTTTCCTTTTATACTTTTCTATCACCAGGATTTTGTAATATTCACTGTCTGATGTTTTCTCTTAACATCTCTCATATAATTTACTTATCAAACTCTGTAATTTATCCTCAATCTCTGCTAAGATTTACATATCATCAGCGTGTAATAATCTGTATACATTCCCTTTCGAAATTTGTACACCACCCATTGAACAAAGGAATACGAGACATTCTTTTTTCTTTCGTATGGTATCCTTTAACATATCCGAATAGGTGATTCGGACAAATTGAAGGGTATAGCCAGGAAATTATGAAGTTTTCGCCGAATGGAGTATTCTCAGAACTCGCGGTTCGTCACTGCAAGTGTGTTAACACTACCACTGTAGAAATGCGTGCCATTAGTAGAATACATGGGACGATAATGTATAAAGTAGAATGAGAAAGAACATTTTGACATGGTGTAGTCATGTAGAAGGAATAAATTAAAAAATAATCACGAAATAAATGTATAGTATTAATGTGAGGGGAGAGCGTAGCAGAGGAAGACGAAGGTAAGTATGGCTGTATCAAGTGAATGTTATTTGGAAATAAGGAAACTTAAAAAAAAAAAAACAAAGAAATCGTAGGAGTTCTATGAGAAAGTGTATGGACGTATAAGAGACGAAGAATATGTGTCGAGACAGTAAAACCTGGTTCTCTGTCATATCTGCCTACACTGACATTGAAATGGCGTAATGGTATGAATGTATATTTAAATCATCAAATTATGTAACGTTTTGGTCTGTCTGGAGTGAGTGTGAGGGCTTTGATTCCCGTTATGTATACATATGCAATTGAGTGTCACTGTTTGTCAGGTTGATGAGGATGTGCAACGGGGTTTTATATAATCAAAAATCGGAAAGAAGTATCGATTTATTTTTTCATGCTATATGTCCTCAGTGAGATACAGGTAAAGGTCTAGTTTACTGGGGGCACGAAAGATGAAAGGGAACAAACCCAGATATATTAAAATTGTGTATCCAAATTAAATTACCTGTTGTTTTTTTGCAAATTATGTATATTTCTTGTCATGTGTAAAATAAATAAAATTTGTTATTTTAAACTTAAATTTTTTTTTTGATCATTGTATATCGTATAGTTCAATGTTTACATAATTCATCCAATACTGAAAACAAATTTTTTAACAATGTTTTTTGATTGGTTGGAAGATATTATTGCTGTTAGAAAGTAACCCGTCAAATTGTACATTGAAATGTTTTTACAAATGTATGTACTGTTAAACTGTCGATATATTTTTACTATCATATTAAAATTTGTATGTTTTTTTATTATTTACGTAATTCTTATCATTGTTTACAGTGGATACGACCCACCTCCTCCAAGAGACGTCACGACTCCGGCGCGCCTAGCGACCGAATGCCGAAGCTCAGAAAAACACCATCACACAGAGGAGACCGGCAACAACATGAAAGGAGTGGGGGAGAACAAACAAGTACAGTGCGCGCCAGTCGTCAGTCCCACCGCGACACACCGCGCGTGCGCACCTCACCCCACAAAGCCAAAGATCCCTCCGCCGCCCATCCCCCAAACCATGGAAAAGCCTTCCGTACCCCCTAAGCCTCCGCGCAATCGCCTGGGCGGGTTCCTGTCGCGTTTCGCTAATTTCCGTTTCTCGTCGAGAAAACACAAGAAATCAAACGAAAATGACGCGAAGAACAACGTATCAAACGTCAAAGGTGTGAATACGAACGAAATTAATAACATAAATAAAAACGCCGCGATAATCGCCGATAAAGTAAATGATGACGGCGAAAACTTTGTTTATATACCACTGAGACCGACTACGGGGCGTCCACCTCTGCCTCCTGGCCGGACGCCTCGTAGTCCGATTTCCCCTTTGGATAGGGAAACCAACAAATCGAACAACAGGAGTCCGAGTGATCAGAGACAAGAGTTTCCTCCTAACAGACTCGAGGAGCACCACTTTGACAATAACGGTTTCGAATTTGACCCGGTGTTCAGTAGGGGTGGTCGCGAAGAACCGGGGTTGTTGGAGACCGATTTGGACACAGAAACTACAAGGACTGTGCATCTGGTCGGTGGTGCAGGGAGGGCGAGGAGTCTTCTTCAACTACCGCCCCCTACGCCAGTGGCGAGGTCACACAAATCCATGGAGTACCTCTTGGACAAGGACAACTTGAGATGCGTTGAGGTTAGTTCCATAATATATATTTTTTTCAAAATAGTTTCAATTACTCTTAATTAAATTTTTGGGTGTAACGAATTTATATTGTCTGAAATTCTGAAAAGATGGGTGTTATCGTCATATTTGTTTTCTAAATACTTAAAACTTTGAAAGTACTATATATGTGTATATTATTGAGTTGTTTATAATAAGGATATAGTTACAAACAACTTTAGTTACTGTATAAACTTATAAACCTTATTTTACTGTCTAAATTATTGGTTTATTTATTGAATATTGTTGTGTAGTTACACATTTAAAGTTCAAAAAGTTAATTTTTAACGAATAACCACACTCTTTACGTATACACTCGTATTAAACGACATCCTGGTATTTTTTAAACTTATATCACGTTACGATTTTGCTGTAACCCAGAGTGCTTGAAAGTTGAAAGACAATAAATACTAAAATAAATAACATTAATTATTTTAAAAGTTGCAAGAAAGTCAAAATAATAATAAGTAAACCGAAATATGTTAATTGAAAGCGGCAAAGAAGAGAGCGACCGTATGGCAAAAAAATATGTTTATACATTCCAGGCAAAAGGGCGTAACCTTTAACATGAAAATTTGACACAAAGGAACACAATATTTAAAAATTACGTAGTCACAACGAAACGCATGTTTTTTTACTAATTACTATTGATGGTAATCGTTATTTGAAATATACACGGAATTATCTAACTTTTAAACTTATATGTACATGTTAATAATTTTTAGTTTTTTAAACTCATGTTAACTTTAGCCGTTAA